>CAEFZP010003887.1:420000-447500 GCA_903064625.1 Mallotus villosus
TTCCTGTCAGGATGTGCTTGGCTTGACTGGAACGACTGTTTTGCAGAAGCGGCCGTTCCTCCTTCCTCTACGGGAGTCTCACATGCCCCTCTCTCCTGGCTCTGTTTGTCCCTTGGCCTGAGCCGTAGACGCCTCGTTCGAGGACAGAACATGCAGAGTTGATATAAGTGCAGCCTGGATGTAATATCAGAAAGGAACCCCTGGAGAGTACTAATATGGAGCCAGAGAGGAGACCAATATGGGCTGGACATGGAGAGAGAGGGGGTGGGGAGGTGAGGTGGGGTGGGGGGGTGCACTTCCTGGAAGACTTAAAGAAAAACATAAGTCACTGATTGTCTGCAGATAAAGGGTATCTGTCTCATACAGTGAATAGAATATGAAGCCAGTAGAATGGGCCGGTGCAGGAACACCATGTCCTCTCTTGGAATGCTCTGGCGTTGCTGTCTGTGGGGTCGGCTTCGAGTGCCTCTTTAGCTGAGCGGACAGACAACCAGAAAGAGAGAGAGAAAGAGAGAAAGGGGGGAGAACATTGACCACTGCGACACTGTTAGACCTGCGGTCTTCGAGCCCTGTGTGATCTGCTGCACTGATGCGTGATGTGCACAAGGTTTGTACGTCGCTTTGGATTAAAAAGTTTGCGACTGCAGATCAAAAAGTCACAGGTTCCAATTCCCCACCCCTGCGTGTTTGGTAATGACTATGGATCAAAGCATCGGCTGAAGAAATGTGTTACCATGAGTGCGATGTGTCTGGATACGGTGAAATTGAAAGGCAGGGAACTCGAACCCAGACGAACGGTAAAGTGGGTGACTCGTGCTGCGGGACTGCATCTCCTCGCTGTGGTTGAGGTTAAGGTGATTGGTTGAGGTCATTTGAGAGGTCACGCCAGTTATGACCACGTTCCTTCGTCAGGGGATATCCGCCATGTGAAACACTGAGATAAACACTTCTGTTTTTCTCACTAACACAAACTATTTCTTACCACATGCGATCCACTCTGTGTGGGCCCAATACCAGGAAGTCATCTTTTGGTGAGTATGTATAGTACTGCTGCTACTGCCTTTCTCCCCAGACCTAAAGCCTTTCCCATGAGTCAAACACCGCCTTTCCCCTCAGTCCTGAAATAGAGCAGGGGCCGCAGAGCCGGGGAAAAAAACACACTGAAAAAATCTTTAAACAGTTGGCTGTATAAGCTTAACCCAAACTGACCCCTGACACATTCGGCCAATCGTGCATGCCCGAGCCAGCAGCCAAAACATAAAAACCCTTCTCGGATTGGTCGATAATGGGATCTATCCCAAAATGATCCTGATGTTCTGCTTGTGACCCCACATGGAGTTTATTTGGGTTCCTTTCTCGTTCTTTCTTTCTTTCTCTCTGTCTCTCTGTTTCCCTCTCTCTCTCTCTGTCTCTCTGTTCCCCTCTTCCTCTCTCTCTCTCTCTCTCTCTCTCTCTCTCTTTCCCTCTCTCTCTCTTTCCCTCTCTCTCACTCTCTCCCTCTCTCTCTCCCTTCCTTAGTATCCCACTATGCCACCATCAAAGATCCAGCTTAGATTCTAACCCTGGGTTATATGGATCATATATCCCTACACTGGTCCTTAGATGAACGGTGGCTAAACCTCATTCTATTGCCACAGTGTATTATGGGATGTAGTGACATCAGACTGCAGAGAGTGTGATTGTAATTAGGATGTGGAGACAATGGGCCCTATGTAACCTCTCTCGCAACTCTTACGCAATGCATTGCCTCGGAATGCAGAAGTCTACTCTGTCGCTCTTTTCTTTCTCAACTCTACCAGTCAGTTTGGATGTGGAGCCGTTCTCGAAGACTGTTCTGGAAAAACTGTTCTGGGAGGCGGTTCTAGAAGGCCGTTCTAGGAGACCTTTCTCCAAGGTGTTCTGGAAAGGCTGTTGTAGAATGTTGTGGTCAGAGCACCACAGAGTGAACAGTCAGACCACCACAGAGTGAACAGTCAGACCACCACAGAGTGAACAGTCAGAGCACCACAGTGAACAGTCAGAGCACCACAGAGTGAACAGTCAGAGCACCACAGAGTGAACAGTCAGAGCACCACAGAGTGAACAGCCCACACGAGCACCACAGAGTGAACAGAGCACCACAGAGTGAACAGTCAGAGCACCACAGAGTGAACAGCCAGAGCACCACAGAGTGAACAGTCAGAGCACCACAGAGTGAACAGTCAGAGCACCACAGAGTGAACAGTCAGAGCACCACAGAGTGAACAGTCAGAGCACCACACGAGTGAACAGTCAGAGCACCACAGAGTGAACAGTCAGAGCACCACAGAGTCAGAGCACCACAGAGTCAGAGCACCACAGAGTCAGAGCACCACAGAGTCAGAGCACCACAGAGTCAGAGCACCACAGAGTCAGAGCACCACAGAGTCAGAGCTGGCTCCCAGGGAACAATTGTCCCCCTCTAATCCTGACCACTCTGGTTCATTGTCCAGCTTTGTAATGTGGGCTTATTGAATCAGACGCTCGTGTTGTTCTCATGAGAGGGGGGAGGGAGGGGAGGGAGGGAGGGGTAGTATGAGGACAGTCACTCCCTATGGCCAAGTCAGCTGAGGACTGGACTTGAGGACGGGATCGGTCTGATAGTCTTTCATGAGGAGTCAAGCCAGGCAAACAGTTTTTATTTCTTCCTTCTTGACTCTGTGGTAGCTCTTCTACTGGGATGAATGTGGTGATACTGTGATCCCTGGTGTCAGCGTGGGGAGGCTGCTGGCCTCTCGTCCCGGGGGTTGAGGCCCAGCCTCAGATGTTGAGGTCAATGAACGCCAGTCAAACTCTTTGTGGTGTAACAATTAAAAAAATTGATTTTTGACAGGAAAAAAACACAGACAAATCTATTTGAATCTGAAGGAGAGGAACATTTAGCAGGAGGTCCATCCGGTCGCAAACACGATTTCCATACAGCAGTCTTAATAATCTCCATATCGGGTTTAGATGGGGTTGGGCTGACACTTCAATATAAAGCAAATGCTTGATCCCACGGACTGTAGACATTTGCCACCACCTTTTTCAAAACATATTTTTCCACATCGTATTATTATTTCTAACGTTGATGCTTTAGGTTTTTTCCTTATTTCGTAATTGAATGTTTTGATATTGGTCTTCTCAAGTCATCGTGGAAAAGTCAATGTTGTCTGTATTGTTCCTAAATAAATCAAATGTCAAATAAGGTGGATAGCGCTGAGTGGTTTTAATAACATGGTGTTATAATGGCAGAGAAGCCAATTGAAGCCATGACACAAACTCGTTCTACTCCTGGAAGTACTGGAACATTCCCTTCCCAGTCCTGTACATTCCTTTTCCCTCTCCCTGCTTTTCTTCCACCTTCTATTGAGCTCGTCAGCCTGTCAGACGGAGTTCCAAGGCATGTACACAGTACGTTCTAACATATATGTGGGTACGTGTCACTGAGTGGGCAGCATCGCATTGATGAGTACGTACTGAATATATATATAACATTTTTCAAGTATTTCCTCACGTTGTCAGATACACGATGTCCTAGCTGTGCATATGCACTAAGTGAGTCATCGCTGGTAAAGTTACGCTGGTTACATAAGGCCTTTCTCGTCTACAGTAGACCCCTGCCCTTGCTGCGACTTTGCAATAGCTTCGTTCAGGGATTGTAGCGCAGCACTGCCCTCTCCTGGTGGTATATGAGTATTACATCTCCGACCTCAGTACGAATCCAAGAATTGCACACACAAAATGCGAAATGCCTCGCATCTCTTGCAAAATGAAGCACTGCATTCAAAATATCACAAACACGTTTCAAAAGCAAACACTTTGCCATAATATTACATTTTTGGATATATCATATACAGGGGCGGTCCGTCCCATTGGGCAAGTCGGGCAGTTGCCCAGGGCCTCGGCCACCAGGGGGGCCTCGTCGTATTTACAAAAAAAGAAATAGTTAAAAATAAATCACTTGTCATTGCAAACGAATGACAATTCAAATTAAGCATGAAAACACAAATCTTTAATTCGATTTTTTATAGCTAAATGTTATCTTAACTCCAGCATGGAACATATGATTCAGGTCATGACGTTTCTGTCAGGAGAATTTGTCGTGTGGTGGAGTGTGTATGATCGAGCGGATCTATGATTGAACGGGGGCTTATTACTTGAAAGAGGAATTATTTACTGTGTTGTCTTAGTTACACTATCAGGGCTTGGAAATACAGTGACTTGCTAAAGTAGGCAAATCGCTAGTAGAACATAACATTTCATAATTATTTCAGTTAATCAAACAGCTGCAAGACCCAGTGAAATGTTATAGGCTAGCTAGCAAAATAACGCTAGCATCGCTAACAACATTACTAATTCAACTTTGGTAGTGTAACCGAGCTCGTTGTAAGTTCGTTTTAGACATATATGATCGTGTGGACAATAAGACACGGACGCAGTCTCTTTTCATAACTTGTATTTTACCAATGCTCTTCTTGACATCGCCATTCGAACAGCCCTCACTGATTTCACGTAATACCCTACGGCAACTCCCGAGGGACAAAACACCCATGTCCGTTGTCACATGGAAAGGTCTGCTGCAGTAGGCTATCCTCAGGATTTGTAAGATAGCGAAATTTATACTATATTTAAAATAATTTTGTAGACATAACAATGGATTCTGCCACTAAATGAGTGACTTGGCTTTATTTCTGGACATATTAGCCACAACCGAAGTGTTACACAATGCTGTAAGATCGTCCATTGCTCTTGGACTCATTCTGGGGGTTTGCGGTTTATGGGGGGCCTCAAAATTGTTCTTTGCCCAGGCCCTCCAATTAGCTAAAACCGCCCCTGATCATATACACACAGTTATTCAAAACTATTTACATTTCTGTAATGGCTGAGATGTACCAAACAAATCATGATACATAAACACGAAAACAAGATAGAAACCAAACTTTTATTTTACTGTAAGCATTTTTGGTTGTGAATACAGTATTACAGAGAACTAAAAGAAAGAGTGTAGTAGGACAGAAACCAAACCTAATTTTGAAAAAGGTGATTACCGAATGGTGTAATGGGTGCCATGAACTGTAAGATATATAAACTATTTTCTCCAATATTGTCAGAATATCTTCTTACAGTCAATGTACTGTTGCACAGTACGATTCAGTAATCCACCAGACTTTGACCAATCATGCAGTGCACTGCAGTCAATGGGTGCTAAAATATATGTTTGCGTATAGTATACCGTGCGTTGTGCTGAAACAGCTATTATGTGCACATTAGAACATGTCTACATGACGGTAGATTGTTACATACCTGTCAACATTTCTACAGCATAGGCTCGAATTATACCCACCGCTGTAAATAAACTCAAATGAGGCTATTTATAGGCTTATTTCTAAAGCCATGATTGGTTGGTGTTGAGTAAAGCAATGAGCGTTTGCACATGTGAGGAGTTAGTGTGAGGCACTGATGAATTAGTGTGGCATTTTGATTGGTTGTGTTTGAAAAAGGAAATCTGAAGTAAACTGAGTCAAAGGCCAAACATGTGCGTATGGTTTTGCACATTTTATGTGTGGTTCTGGTGTTTGAGTGTCAGGTTTCAGAAATAGTTTGACAAGGATTTTGTATCAGTTGAAACAAACTGTAAATCAGTTTAAACTTCTAAGCTACATGACCCATTTGATCACAACTAGCAAAAAAGTTTACTCCCATTTTCAAGTGAATCAAGGATGAACCGCACAGCCTCACGAAAGCACACTCGCCAAAGCAAAGTACACTACGCTACGCAAAGCACCTGCACGACTACGTCCCAGACAGCCAGCCCTACCATGACCCTACCCGTCACGAAACAAATCCCTCCACTACCCTCACCTACCCCTCACCTCCCTCCCTCACCTCCCTCCCTCCCTCCCTCCCTCCCTCCCTCCCTCCCTCCCTCCCTCCCTCCCTCCCTCCCTCCCTCCTCGAAGCGCTCCCCGTCCTGAACCTGAGCCTTCCATTTGAATTCCGTTTGAAGGATGTGGGACACGGCAAGCATTCTGTTTGCGACATTCTGATGATGTCACAATACCACCGCACTTCCCGGCCCAGCATTCCAACAGCCACAGTGAGAGAGAGGGAGAGAAGACTCGACATCTTGTCTTTCTTCTTCCAGACAGAGAGAGAGAGAGAGAGAGAGAGAGCGGCTGTCCCTCTAGGCTGTCCACCTCTGCCCCACCTCGCCTGACAGATAACAGGTGGCCCGCAGACAGGAAGCAGAGTTCCCCCTCCGTCATCCTCCGCCATGAATGCCGAACAGGAAGTGCCCAGGGACACGGGCAGTCTGAGAGACGGCCTTTTCCTGGGGGGGCGGGAGCACCTGGAGGAAGGAACTCGTCAACGTCACCGCGGCGACGTCCGCGTTTCCCATCAAGCGCCTCGGCGAGCTCAGGCCCCTGCTGCTGCTGGAGTTCCACCCCGACACCCCGGCCGACACGGTGGACTGGCTCCTGGGGAGGATCCTGGCGGCCGAGTCCCTCGGAGGGGCCGACCTGCTGGGCCGGGTGATCGGCCTCAGCCGGGCCAGGGGGCCCATGGTGGTGGTGGGGGGCCCCGGCGGAGAGACTCCTCCTGGAGGCGGACGAGGACCTCCTCTTCAGAAACAAGCCCTTCTTCCGCTCCCTGCCGGGGGAGGAGCCGAGGGGGGCGGGGCCGAGGGCGGGGCTCGGCGGGATGCTGTCGTCGGCCGAGTGCGTGACGCTGCTGCGGAGGATCCTGGGTAAGCTGCGGGTGGGCGACTGGGAGGAGGTGCGGGTGTTCCCGTCCGTGCGCCTCCTCCCCGGGGAGGCGGTGATGACGACCCTGGCCATGTCCAAGGTGCTGACTGACTGCTACCCGCTCCATGACGCCACCCTGCTCCAGGGTCTGAAAGCTCTTTGGACGTACCGCTGTTGGGGCCTCTGGCCCCGAACCCACGCACAACACCGCCTCCTGCTGGAGGAGATCCGAGCCTACTTTGGGGAGTCGCTGGCCGCCTACGTGGGCTTCGAGGGCGAACTGGTCAACTCTCTGCTCCTCAAGTCCATCCTGTCGCTGCTCCTTTGGTTCTACCCGCTCCAAGTGGGCGGCGGCCTGCTGTTCTACGGCCTCTCCAGCGTGCTGTGGTCCGAGATCTTCCTCCAAGGCTGGAGACGGAGGAGCGAGGCCAGGGAGAGGGACTGGAGCACCGTGATGACCCACGTGCCCCGCAGCCAATCCCCTTCGCCGTCCCCGGGACCCGCGGGGACCCCCATCGTGGCGGACCCGGGCCCGGCGCGTCAGAGACGTGACTCCCTGCTGGGGGAGGTAAGCTGGACGAGAGTGCTCCACTCCCTCTCCTTCCTGACCTGCGTCCTCCTCCTGTCCGGCGCGCTCCTCTTCAGCTACCTCCGCTTTGAGGGCCTGCTGAAGGAGGTCCTCGTCGGACAGGAAGACGCCGTCGCTCCCTCCCTCGGTCACATCCTGTTCTACCTTCCCGAGGTGGCCCTGACCCTGGCCATGGCCGGGGTGGACCGCCTGGCCCTCCGGCTGTCCCACAGCCTCAGCCCCAAGCCGGGACCCGGAGGCAGACCCTTTCCCTTTCCTCCATCTCCGCCTCCGGCAGAGCCACACTACCTCCTCCCCGAGCTCATCCTCTCCCGCCTCTTCAACCACTTTGCCGTCCACTTCTACCGAGCCCTGGCCCTGCGGGACTTCGACGCCCTCCGCCGTCACCTGGCCGCGCAGCTGGCCACGCGGCTGTCCCTGAAGCTGCTCTCCGCCTCGCCGCTGCCCT
This sequence comes from Mallotus villosus, assembly GCA_903064625.1. Classification (NCBI taxonomy): domain Eukaryota; kingdom Metazoa; phylum Chordata; class Actinopteri; order Osmeriformes; family Salangidae; genus Mallotus; species Mallotus villosus. The sequence goes on from CAEFZP010003887.1 coordinate 427,784, forward strand.
GGGCGACGAGAGCCACGCCCCCCCCGGGCAGGCCCAACCAGGACCGGCAGCCCCCGGTGCTGAGGCAGATCCAGGAGCAGAGCTCGAGGCCGGAGTGCGGCAGCCAGACGGGGAGCTACCTGGAGCTTGTGCTCTCCTACTGCCACGTCATGTTCTTCTCCGGGGTCTACCCGCAGTGTGCCGTCTGGTGCCTGCTCCTCGTCGCCGCCCAGTCCCGCCTGGACGTGCGGCGCCTGTGCGGGGGCCCGGCGCCGGCCTTTTCCCCAGGCCTCTCGAGGGGGCGTAGGGGCGTGGGAGCGGGTGTTCGGGGGCCTGGAGGTCCTGGCGGTGGGGGTCAACTCCATGCTGCTGTGGGTCTCTCCAGAGTTCAGGACGCTCTTCCACAGCTACTCCCAGGGGACAGTTCTCAGGGCCTTTCTGCTGCTGCAGTTCATCCTCCTGGCCTTAAGGGCGGCGCTCTCGGCTGTTCTCCACAGCCTGGCCCGGGCCTTCAGCGGGCAGGCGGAGCCGATCAACCCCAGACACCCACGCCACCACTGGCTCCAGCGCCAGCAGAGCCAGCCGCACCCACAGCCCCAGGGTGCCCCGACGACGTAGAGCTCTCGTCGAGCGGGGCGAGTAGGCCGCTTCGCGGAGCACGAGCGTCGACGTGGCCCTCGAATAAACTCCAGAGTGAAGCTCAATCACGCGAATGTTCTGTGGTGCATGTTTACATCTACGCATGATACACCTAGAAACGAACGAGTATAAAACACAAACTAAGGTACATGAGGGTTGAACTATCCCAATAGGGAGTCAGATGGCTGAGCGGTTAGGGAGTCGGGCTATTAATCAGAAGGTTGCAGGTTCAATTCCCGGCTGAGCCAAATTATGTCCTTGGGCAAGGCACTTCACCCTACTTGTCCCTGAACTTACTGTAAGTCGCTCTGGTTAAGAACGTCTGCTAAACGTTTAAATGTATCCTCGATCAGGAGTTATCTAACTATGATCACTGTTGATCTCAGCCATGGTTAGCCATCTTGTTTTGTTGACACATCCCCCCCTGCGCCAAGCAGCTGTCAGGGCGGTGGCGGTGGGCCGTAGCCTCCACGGTGCTAACAGCTAACAGCGGCTCATTAGCACCTAGCCTGCCCTCCGTCCTCCCTGGCACACGAGGCCACACAGATGGTGCTTAGGCAGACTGAGCTCGACGGGAACAGTGTGTCACCTTGAGGCCTGAGATTATCTCCTGTAACGTACTGTTCCGTCCAGGCTGCCGTGTGTGTTCTCGTCAGGCGGAGAGGAGGAGAGCTGGACCTCCCGAGGCAGTGGGGTTTGTTCATGGCAAACGTGCTTCGTAGACCAGGTGGTTCGTGTCAAATGGTTGTAATACGGCTGTAATGTTATAAACAGCTTTTTCCAGAGTAATGACTTGTACTGTACAGTGAGTCTCTGTGGTGCTTTGTTTGGGGCGAGCGTGTGCACGGTTAAAGGGATTTCACTTGTTGATTTCATGTATCCTACCACAAGGTGGCGCTGCTCCACATGCATTCTGTAGCTTTAGTTCAGGTAGCGAGAACTTCGATAGGGCACTATAACTTCGATAAAACAAGCATAAAGACGACAGTTTTGAAAACACTTGTCTGACCTTCGGAGTAGTACAAAAACAGACAAACTCGGTTCATTGCAAAGAACATTTTGTTTATTGAAATTTCGTTGGGTTGATGAATGCTGGCTGCTGACAACTGGAGCTCATTTGAAGCGGAGATGCGGTAGTGTTACGCTTCTGCAACTGCGACAACTAAACACAGTTCTAAAGACGTTCATGTCAAGTGGGATGACCAGAGGATATTGCTTCTAAATGCATTTCCGATTGTTCACGAGTATGATTGTAAAGGGTTGACACACGAGGTGTTTAATGGAGAGAAGACACTCTTCGATCAGTTAGAGACGTAGGCCTGTTGTGTGGTTACCACACAAATCAAAATGTGCGAGGGTTCTCCGAAGCATAAGAAGACGATAAATAATATTAAGATCACAAAGAATGTTTTATCTACACATACAACGTCGCACAGTACAAAGCACACTCTCATACATAGTCTTACAAAGCATGGAACGTTCGAGCCAAAACAGTAATCCTACTTAATTATCTCCCATTTGAATGATATGGCTCTAGCTACCACAGTTGTCTGCTCAACTGTGGGTACGGCTTGATGCCTTGTTTGACTGTTAGGAACTGGAGAGTGGAAGGGTGGTGTAAGGGGGAGCAGGGACAGCGTGTGATGCCCAGTGGAAGGGTGGTAGGGGGGAGCAGGGCAGCGTGTGGTGCCCAGTGGAAGGGTGGTGGTAGGGGGGAGCAGGGCAGCGTGTGGTGCCCAGTGTCAGTCCTCCTACTTGGGCTGCTGTCCGTTGACCAGGCCGGCCTCCCAGCGCTGCCACAAGGGTGTCTTCTGTCCCCCTGCCTTGAAGCCCCTGGGCTCCTGAGGAGATAAGACCGGCCACATGGACAGAGTTCAGTTAGGGCCACAGCCCAGGGGAGGGGGTTTAATCGCAAAGATTAGCCAGTTCTATGTTAATCCTGTTTACATTCAGCCTCACGCCATCGGAATCACCAGTCCATTGCATTCCCATGTGTCCTAAGTTTTATAGTATCCGTCATATATATTTTTTTTTACCTCAGCTGTCAGTGAGAGTCTGTAGGTTTTGCTAAATGGTATTAACGGTATCAGTGACTAGGCTTCTTGGGGTTATTTCGTGACAGTCTGCTAGCTAGGTTAATCTGTCTGTGTCAGTGAGAGCAGAGCCCACACAGGCAAGGCGTGTGGTCATGGCCAGGCTGTTGTGTCTTTCAGAGGAAGTCTACAGGCTGGCCTAACTTGTGTTCATCAGTGCAAGTCTACAAGCTACAGCAGGCTATGACTCGGGTGTGTCGTGTGAAAGTGTACAGGCTCAGCTTGCGCGCGGCTGTGGCTAGGCTAACCTGAGTTTGTCCAGAGCTCTCCTTCATGCTGCTGGAGGGGGGTGGAGGCCATGCCCGATCCAGTTTGCCCTTGGATGCGAGACCGAGATCTGATGAAGGGATCAGGAATAAGGAGGAGAGGATAAAGGAAGTATTTAAAGATCTGATTTAGATAGAGATCTAATTAATTGTTCTGCATGTCACATTGTGGTCATGTGTAGCCATGCGAAGTGATCCGAAGAAATGTTGTCAAATAGATAAAAAAAACTTGGACGGAGGCAAATCTGCCAGACCGACACTCGCATTGGCAGTCGCGATACAGCATGCTCAGATATGCATATCGTTCCATTCTACAGATTACAGACTAGAGTATCAATTCAGTCAATCCCAGATCAGAGCCTTTGGACTATTGTAGCACTGTCTCACTTCCAAACCCTCCTGATATCGCCCGCTCTCTACTATGAGTATACGTCCCATGACACCACCAGCCCCCCCCTACGTCTGTCTCTCTGCACTACCATCGTCCCCAAATCTCTCTGAGACGTCCAGGCCACACACGCACGCACACGCAGCTGCCCAGAACTCTACGTCTCGATCAGCCCCTCTGGCGGTGCATCCGAGGCCGCGAGGGCGCCTGTGAGCGCTGACTCAGATCAGCCACGGTTAGAGGGATGGGGCTCTAACTGCCGGTGACAAGCGCTGACGCTAAGTTGCAGACCGGACGCCCCGGCTGTCCATAAATAACACGATCAGATGCTAATGCACACAGACACACATTAAAGTATCTGTGGACGGGGGGTGTGGACCGCGAGGGTGTGCGGCGTGGCGCCAACAAGACACACAGTTTTTCGTCCACTTGTCCTTGAATAGTTCTGTTGGGAACCAAAAACATCATGCCAGTAGAAAACCATGACAACGTTCTGAACTACGGAATAGTGATGCAGTATTGTGTAATCATACAGTATAGTAATACAGTATATTCAGTCATGGCTGTTTATCCTGCCCCCTGACCTGGTGTGGTGACTGAGGGTCCTGCGGGTGAGCTGGGCCCGTCGTCCTCGTCGCTGGGCCCCTTGGCGTGCCCGTACAGACTGCACCTCTGCCTCCTCAGATCCTCCTCCCTCTCCCTGGCCTCCCGGATGTCCTTCTCCACCTCGGGCTTCAAGGCCAGTGCGGGACGCAGCTTGAAGAAAGGGGTTCTCCGTCCGGGCCGGGGAGGCCTCACCCTCCGCTCCCCCTTTTCCCCTCCTCCTCCTGGGCCCTTCTCCTCCAGTCCCCTCCTTCGCCCCGTCCTCCAGGCTCAGGGACTCCATGCTCCTGGAGAGACGTCCCGCCAGCGCGGCGTCTCCCTCCGCGATGGCCGCCTGGCGCTTGGCCCGCTTGCCCGTCGGTTGCCTCTCGATGCTGGGGTCGCTGTCCGAGCAGCTCTCCTTGAACCTCTGGAGCCTGAGAGAGCTGGTCCTGGGGAGGGAACATTTCTTGTTGTAGAGCACCTCCAGGCTGCGGGTTCTCTCCAGGACAGAGGGGTACACGTGACCCAGGCCCCCCAGGCCTTTGGAGAAGAAGGCGGGGGGTTTGCGGTGTCTTGTCGGCCCCTCCGTGCTCCCCTGCTGGAAGGCCTCGAACAGCAGCCTCTTCTCCTTCAGCTGCCTGACTGTACCTTTACTGTAGACTCCCGGGATCTTGCCCAGGTTGACCAGGACCAGTTCCCTCTGGGTCTCCTGGCTGATCTCCTTCTGCATCTTCTTCTCGGAGAACTGCCAGTCTGTTGCCTGGCCAGGGCTGGCCCTGGGCGGCTGCAGGGGCATGGACAGCAACGTGCTGGACCTGAAGGGAATCTCCATGACATCCTGGTTCTCTTGGCCGTCGTATGGGCTCCTGGAGCTCCTCAAGCTCGGATCCTTCTGAATTCCTCCTTCCAAGGAGGGCTGGTTGGTGGGGGAGAGCTGGGGGCTGGGTTGAGGTCGGGCTGGAGGTCTGGTTGGAAGTCTGGATGGTCTGGATGGTCTGGATGGTCTGGCTGGTGGTTTGGATGGAGTGGACTTCCTGGGTGCTGACGGGGGAAAAGTCAGCTGACACCCCGCTGTCGCTCTGATCGTCGTCACTGGCGTCTGCCTCCATTCTGACGGAGAGCAGGGCGGAGCTCGGGCGAACGACGACGGACACGGACGTTTGGGCGTGCCGTTCTCTTGTCGTGATCTCCTGTCCTCTCTCCTCCTCCTCTCTGTCCACCTGACTGGCAATCTCTCTCTCTCTCTCAGCGAGGAGTTCACCCTCTCCCTGATCGCTCTGCCTGGCCACCGGCTCCCTCCCCCCGTTTCCCCCCCTCTCCTCCCCCCTCACGCACTCTGCTCCGTCCGCCTTGTATGTTCCCCCGTCCTCATTGGTCGTCGCCATGGCTCCCTGCTGTGAGGAGGGCGGGGGCTCGTCGGACACCTGCTGCTCCTGCTGTCTCTTCTGCACCTGGTGAAGGCGATGCAGCAGCTGCTCCCCCTGCTGGAGGTGTGTGGGTACTGTCCCCTCCTCCTCCTCCCCCTCTTGGAGGTGTGTGGGTACTGCAGGTACGCCCGCCCCCTCCTCCCCCTCATGGAGGTGTGGGGGTACTGCAGGTACGCCCACCCCCTTCTCCCCTTCCTGGAGGTGTGTGGGTACTGCAGGTACGCCTGCCCCCTCCTCGAGGTGTGGGGGTACTGCAGGTACACCCACCCCCTTCTCCCCTTCCTGGAGGTGTGTGGGTACTGCAGGTACGCCTGCCCCCTCCTCGAGGTGTGTGGGTACCGCAGGTACGCCCGCCCCCCTCTTCCTCCTTCCCCTGCTGGTCAGAGGCGGTTGTGGTCTCTGTCAAACCCTCCCTGGAGGAGTCTGTGGAGATGGAGAGTCGGGGCTTCGAGGACTCGGCGCTGGTGCTCTCTCTCCTCACCCACAGCTGCTTGGTCTCACCGTAGTCCACAAGTTCCCCGTCCACCTTCTCCATGTCAGAGCCGGCCTCCTCCCCCACCGCCTGTGCCTCTTGGCCGGTCTCCTTGTCGTTGTTCTTTTCACACTGGCACAACTCTGGAGGTCCGCAGGACGCCTTCCGTGGCAGGACAGGATCTGTCTCAGCTGGTTCCCCGGGAGAGTGGTCCGGCTGTGCTGGGCCGCTGTCCTCCTCAGGCCGGCTGTTCCCTCGGCAGGCCCCTCTATCTCCCCAGAGGGAAACGTTAGATCGGGAGATCCTCCCTCCGAGACTGGGGACGTCTCTCCTCCCGTCTCGGTCGACGGTGCCGGGGCAAGATCCGCGTTTGTCACAAGGACTTCCATGGCGACGGGGCCTCTGGCCGGACAAGAGACGGACTCTCCTGTATCCTCCTCCCCCCCAGCTCCTCCCGGGGTGGGCCCCTCTCTCTGTGATCCTATCACCCGTCCCTCTCCTCTGTTCCCTGTGCCCTCTTCCACCTCTCCCTGTGACAGGACAGAATCTCCGGCCGGGATCTCCTCCTCTGTAGGCGGCGCCGGTGCGGAGGAAGTCTCCGTTCCACTCCCAGGTCCTTGCCGAGCTTCACCTCCTCCTCCTCCTGTCCGTCTCCTCTTCCTGTAGATGTGTTCTCCTTGTCCAGGCTCGTAGCGGTGTGCCTCTCCCGGCTCTCTCCATCTAAGCCCTGGGGATTTACCTGAGTCCCTGTGACGCCGCTCGCCCCGTCTGAAAGCCTGACCCCGCGCTCCACAGTGCAAGTGCTGCCCTCTGCTGGCGAGGAGGGGGCGGTGCGTGGTGCCGGGAGGAGGAAAACATCATCCTCCACCTCCTCCTCCTCCAGCCCGTTGGAGCCGCACGAGGGAGGGTCCTCAGAAGTTCTCTGGCCAGAGACGGAGGTCAGGGAGGGGCCGTCCTTGGCGGCGCTCGCGTCCTCCCCCGGGTTCGACTCCACCTCCATCCACAGACCCCCCCTGTCGTCCTGGGAGACGGAGCCGGAGCTCGAGGGGCTGGGCGCGGGCTCGGCTGTTGCCATGGCGACCACTCCTGGCCCTCGCGCTCGTTCTCTTCTATCTGAAAAAAGTCAAGAAGCTTCGTTTTCCCTCTTAAAACTGTAGCGTCGTAACGTACTTCAAATACAGACTATGCAAAATATCTGTTTACACTAAAGATGTGTTCTTTTCTCAGGCAGGGCCTGTGAAGTCAGACTGACCGCTTGACGTGTGGCCTTACTAGAAGGCTTGGAACAGCCTGTTCACAATGGAGGACTGCAGGAGTGCTGACATATTTACTGACAATACTGATACCGGTGACGAGTCAGAAATATATGTTTTCTTTTAGCTCTGAAGCCCATTTGATGGAATTCCACAACAACGCATTCTCAGCACGTGCACATTTCAATCTATTTATCTGCTGTTAGGGTTCATCGCACATCGAAAAATGCTCATTCAACGTTGCGAGAACGTTGTCGTGGATACTCCCATGGTTACGTCAAGGTGACCGAGGGTGACCTGATGTCGTACTACCGGCACGTTGGCACAGTGTGTCACAGGACAGAGAACCCTGCCCTGCACTGTGCAGCCTCAGCACATGTCCTCAGGCCAGGTTTAACATGTCTATATTTACACCCCGGGGCTTACAGACGTACTACTAACACAGATTAGCCACACACACCACTGTGTGTGTTAACTGGCGGTAACACAATATACAGTGTTTAACGGTTTAATGAGATTAGCCTTTTCCCCCCTCAATTGAATCTTTAATAGTGCATGTTGTTGCAGGTAAACAAGCTAATGTTTGCTTCAGGATATTTCACCAACAACATGTTTCGCCTTTTACCGTGGTTGTCGTTCTAGACATTTTTTGTTTACTCCATTATCATTAAATATGTATTCCAAACCCTATTTTGGGTCACTAGTAGGCCTGGAGAGCTGTGTCAGCAGTATAACGAGGTATGCGCGTCGCAAAGCATTTCCCGCGACATCCCAGTTGATTCCATCCCACGGGACTTCTGGAACACCTGCATGTTTCCATGTACGCCCTCAGACCCACCGAGGGAGCTGCCAATGTCCCAATCGTCAACGGCTCCAACACACTGAGAAGAGGAAGGAAGAGATGGTACCCACCTTCTGGCTGTGTTGAGGCTGTGCTCAGCGTCAGTGCTCGCTATGCTGGAACCCCACCTTCTGGCTGTGTTGAGGCTGTGCTCAGCGTCAGTGCCCGCTATGCTGGACAGGGTCAGGTGTGTTCAGGTTCCAAGTGTGAATACGGGCCAGGTTTAGGTGATGATGCCAAGCTGCTTAGGTGTGTGTGACACCTGACTACTGCTAGGTGTGTGTGTGGGTGTGTGTGTGGGTGATACACACACACACTCATCTGAGGCAATGACTAAATACAGTTTGGGACGCTACGCCCTTTCCGGTTTGATCATGTACATTGAGCCTAATCTCCCGGATTGCCAAGAAAAGGTTGTTGCTCTGTGAAAAGGCTAAGACAAGGCTGTCATCTTAAATGTCCTGATAGCTTTGCTAGAGAGAACCGCTAGGCTAGTAGGCTAGGCTACCGCCGCTGACGAACAGATTAGAGGCAAAAGCAAAGGTAAACATTTCATATGCTTTTAGTTTTATGTCACCAAACAAGGTTTCCTGTTTCTCATCCAGAGGGATAAACGTATGCACATTTGTTTAACCTTCCCAATCAAGACTTGATCTCTATGTACCTTCTGAATGTCTGTCTGTCTGTCTGCATCTCTCTCTCTCTCTATCTCTCTCACACACACATACACACACAAACTCAAATCATATATAAATGCCACCATTTCTTAATCACATTGTATTGGTCATTATGGAGATCTCAAAGAAAAGTAGAACTTTAATGGTTTTACCGACATTGGAATTAAAATGTATGATTATTAATAACTAAAGTTAATTTAGAAAATGATAGGAGTTAGTTGCTGCTAAAATTACATTTGGCACCTCAGGCACTGGTGAAATTACTTTTTTTGTGTCATAAAATCAGCATTTCTTCTTTTTCAGTCTTTGAAACAAACTGCAGAGGGCACTGTGTTTTGTCTGGTACACCCGGTTCTTAACAAGCAGGAGGCTTGAGACTCATGTACCTGCATTTCCCCGATGTTACCACCAGGTGGCGAAAGTGTTTTGTAACAGTCAACTAGAAGTCCGTTTGAATGAGGACTTGAAAACAACAGCGAGGTCTTCATGTCATAAGGCAGTGGTGGTGGTAGGGCGGGGGGGGGGCGACCTTTTAGAAATATAGTTTGGAATTCAGATTTAGAAAACCAAATGAAAGAAAAAAAAAGCACTGAAATGCAAAGAGGAAATGCTAAAGAGCTTAGAGGAGCATGATCGAGAGATGGATCGTGATTGTTCCCGGTCTCCGCTCACATGACAGAGCAACACTGGCAGGTCTTGCGTTTGGGGGGTATCCCCTCCCCCATCCGCTCTGCTGGGCGGGGCTTGAGCAGGAGGGGCTCCTATGAGAGGGTGCAGCTCGGCCCCCTGCCCCGTCTCCCTCCTCTGGGCCCCGACCAGGGCCCCATCCAGGGCCACGTCCTGGAACACTTCCCTCTTCTGACCCTCCATCGCCAACCCCTCTTCTGGCTCTCCTCCTCCTCCTCTCTCCAGGCTCGGAGGGGCTGCTTCACCCTCTCCCTCCCTCGCTCCACCTGCCTCTCCCCCTCTCCCTGGCACCCCGGAGGTGGAGTCACCCTGGGCGGGACGTGTCTCCTCCACCTCCTCCCCGTCTGAGATGATCACCCGCTCCACCGTCAGCAGCCCTCCGCGGTCCTCGTGGCCCTGGTTCTGTCCGGCCTCAGCCGCCTCCGTGTAGCCCAGGAAGGTGAGTGTGACCGGGCCGTCCTCCGTCCCGTATCCCCCCCCCGTCTCGGGCCGCCGCCTCCCGGTCCGGCCACCCACCGCCCGGTCCGCCCTCCTCCTCGCGCCTCCCTCCGTAGTCCTCGTCGTCCTCTCCCCCGCTCTCGTAACACCCCTCGATCTCCACCTCCACCTCCGGGTTCTCGTAGCTGCTCAGGCTCTCGTCGTTCTCCGCCGGGCCCTCCTCCCGCCACAGGGCCTCCTGGGCGGGATCGCAGGGGGCGTCCCCCGCCTGCCCCTCCAGCCCTCCGTCGTCCCCCCCTCCGCACCCCGTCCCGCGGCGGGGCACTCGCCTCCCCCAGCACCATCCGCATCCCCACCCCGTCCAGGGCGCTCAGGACCTGGACCAGCTCCTCGGCCGAGGGCTGCGCCCCGCCCGACCCGCCCCCCAGGGCCAGGACGCGCTTCCGGCCGTCGTCGAAGACCGTGGCGCCCGCGGGGATGCCGTCTGCGGGCACGCTGGCCGCAGACACGGGGGCCACTGACCTGATGGTGGTGGCTCCGGTCCGGGGGTCTCTCTCGACTTGCACGGCCACCATACCCAGCACTGCAACACCGAGGGGGGCCGGGGGGGGGGACAAAATGAAATGTCGCTTTAGGAAATAACTAATCATTCCTGATGTACAGTACCAGTCAAACGTCAACAAAATTGAATGGGAAAATGTGTCCAAACCTTTGGCTGGTACTGTATATGAGCAGAACTAGGATTTAAAGTACAAAACTGGGATGTGACCTTTGTAGACCTACTTCACCCTCAAGGCAATGTCAGCATTAGGATAAGGGTGAGAGGGTGAGGTGAGTGTTTTGGGGGAAAGTCAGAGGCCTGTTTGGTTACTGTGGTCCAACACCGCCTTAAGTACACCACACAGCCAGGGCTCATAGTGCACGGACCAGTACCCCTCTCCTCCTCTGGCCCCCTGGCATGCATCAAACATTAACCAGAAGATATGACAACGAGGGCTAAATTTAGCTAGCCGTGTGTGTGTGCATGAGCGTGCGTGCACATTTCTCCTCCAGCCTCTCCATCCTGAAACATGGTCGGGCTGTGGCCTCGAGGTACGACCCAGAATCAGGAGGACGTGTGTGTGTGCCCTCACAACACACACACACACACACCACTCCTCACAGGAGCAAGCCAAACATGGACCTTGGGTAAAGCAGGTGTGGTATCCAATAGCGACACTCGGTGTGTAAAGCACCGTAACCCTGGGACACAAGCATCCTTTTCAGTAAAAGCACTGTTCCCATGGCGGAACGCTGGTGTCACCTGATCGGTCGTCCTGTCCGTTTTCGTGGAACATCATCTGTGATGTCATCGGCCAGGGGAGGTGACCCTCAGCTGCTCTCATCACTGCAGAGGACAGACAGTCAGACAGTCAGACAGTCAGACAGACAGACAGACAGACAGACAGACAGACAACCAGACAGACAACCAGACAGACAGACAGACAACCAGACAGTCAGAAAACCAGACAGACAGCCAGTCAGACCGCCAGTCAGACAGACAACCAACAGACTGGCAGTCAGACAGTCAGACAGTCAGACAAGCAGACAGGCAGACAGGCAGACAGGCAGACAGGCACAGCCAGTCAGTTAGACAGGCAGATAGGAAGACAGTCAGACAGATGTTTAGATACACCACACAGCCTGTTTTTACCTAACACCATACAGCCCAACACACATACAGCCTAACACACGCACTCACCACAGGAGAGACTCCCATTACAGTAAGAGATGGGGTGAAGACAGGCCAAAACTGTAACGTTTCGCACCCGGGGTAAAAGAGTGCGAGTGTATGTGTGCGTGTGTGTTAATGTGTGTGTGTGTGTGTGTGTGTGTATGTGTGTGTGTGTGGTAGAGAAGTAATGAAGGTTGTATCAAATAAATATTTCATACCTTCACTCCAACTACAATAATGGTCTGTGTGTGTGTGTAGGGGAATGCAGCCAGTCACGGCGAAGTATCGGAGGAGTCGCGTGAAGGCAATCCTGACAAACGTGACAGCTGTGTCTCTGTTCTGATGGCCTGACAGCCTGACAGCCTTCCTCCCAGACAGGCGGGGACAGAGTCCAAGACGGACGGAGAGACACCGGAGACACCAGAGAGGGGGACTGACCAAGGACACAACTAAAGGATGGGGTCGTCCTCATGGACACACACCCAGGACAGACACTTACCTTGCCGCATCACTTCCTCCTCCGTGTCAACCTAGGGGGGGGGGCAGAGAGAGACATTTGAGGCGGCACCTCGAGTCGGCCCACCCCCACATTCCCCAGACTGTGGTGCGCGTCGACCTCCACCAGCTCCCCTGTTCTCCCTGTTCTTTCTTCCTGTCATAAATATTTCACGGTAATCATGGCTGAAGTGTGGCTCCTCGTCACGCTAGCCTCCGGTCGAGTACCTACCAATCATTTCAACCGCCCCTGCCCCGCCCCTGCCCCACCCGGCTTCTAGTCGCTGTTGGCTGGGGCTAAATATGGACCCGGAGCGGGGCCTTTTACTGAAAGTTCGAAGTTCAAGTGCTGTTTCCCCCTAGCGGGAATCAGAGTGCAAAGAGAGGTACTGTACACTTCGCGACAGTAAAAATGGGGTCAATGACAGAGCAGTCCTGACTTCTCCGTAGAAGAAAACGTTGCAGAATGTCCCAAAGTTCAGCGTCGATAGAAAGCGAGCATGTGTTGCATATAACTACCTACTGTCTTACAAGGTTAGCGACCCCAGAGCGAACGATAAGTTCAACAGAACCTCCCTCGGGGGGGAAACCGATACTTTGTCTCTCTCTCGCTGTGTGTCTACCGAGTCTGGGATAGCTCTCTGGAGATCCGAGACTCAGGGTGGAATTCCCCTGTTCTGTCTTTGAAGACGAGAAGGTCTGTCACCACAGGGGGTGTCGTTAACGCGCCGCGCCCCCCCCTGCTCGCGCTCCTTCCACAAAAAGGGCTATCGTTGATGTCTCCTTGTAGATAGGCCGAATCCGTCTGCTGTAACTGTGAACGGCGTGGCTTTCGCCGACGGCCAAACTCAACGTCGTTGTTTGTGCTGTGTTCCTATGGCGACACTCAACCTCCACTACCTATCGCGACTCATCGGAAATGGACCGCTCTTATGATCTGTGTTTTTATTAGAAAGGGCTAGCCCGACTGGGCTGGTGGTTTATGCTGGTGTTTGTACCTGACTGGGATGGTGGTCTATGCTGGTATCTATACAGTTGGACCATACTCTCTGCTGGTCTTCCCCCCTCTCCTTTGACCTCTGACCCTTCCTGTTCTTCGGTTGACCTGTGGATGGATACAAAACAGGCTGGTGATCGACCACACACACACACACATGCATGCACATCGACACGCACACTCCCACAGTGGCCCGTGAAGTCATTGTAGCAGGTATAGGGTCATGGCCATTCTGGGTTCCAGGGCAGTGTCACATTCAGCAGCATGTGTTTTACATAACAGAAGCATTCCCAGCTCCAGCCAGTGGGCATGGTGAGGGACGTGAGTCAACGTGTGTGTGTGTGCATGTGTGTGTGTCTGTGTCTGCATGTATGTGTGTGTGCATGTTTCATGTGAAATGGGCTTGTGGGAAATGATGTGCTTGGGTATGTGCATGACTGTGAGTGTGTGAGTGTGTGTCTCACTCTGTTTTGTCCTCGGGCCCAGTGTTATCTGCTGAGGCCGGGGCTGAGGCTGGGGCTGGGGCTGAGGCTGGGGCTGAGGCTTTTTCCATGAGCCACTGGTCCCTCAAGGACTTCCTCTGAAAAACACAAAAGCGAACGGTGGAATGAGAGAAAACGAGGGAACGTCAGACCCACGCACACGCGCACACTCAGGGATTCTACTGTTACAGTACGCTTCAAACAATAGGGACGGTTGTGGCCGGAGGAGTCGGCCATTTTGGATCTGCAGCCCAGAGAGAGAGCGCAGCCTCGGGCCCCTCCATGTTCAACACAGGGCCCCAGAGCAGAGAGGCCTAGTTGCTTGATCCTGCCTCTCTGGCAAGGAAACTGCGACCCCCCTGGAGAGCGCCTCCCTCCACAGAGCCCGGGGCTCCAGACATCCTGGTCCCAGGGTGGGGGTTGTGCGTGTGTGTGTGTGTGTGTGTGTGTGTGTGTCTGATCAGTGGGGGTTCACTAGTGCCACGTCATTAGACAGTGGCAGGAGGCTGAGTGACTGAATGTGACAGACAGAAGACAAGCCTTCCCACCATGTCTACAGTAGAGCCAGAGATGCAGAGAAGAGAGACCCTCTCCACAGAGCACTGCAGGGATCCACCCTGACACACATTCACAGTCTGACAAACACGTCGCCGTCCCGCCCGGCCATGGATACGGCGTGGACGGTAGGATCCACGCCTAGCCTAGCCTAGCCTAGCCTCGGGCATGGGCTCTCTCCCTTGGGCAGGACAGGGTGAGTTACAGCTTGTTGACGGAGGGAGGTGGGCTGGCTGGGCTTCAACATGGCTCGTATGAGGCCTGGTGAGGCTGGGGGGTTACGTACGGCATGCGAGCGCTGCATGCTTGTTACATGGTGTCAGAGAGTTCTCCTCGCGTCCCCTCCCTCTGACTCACCCCTCTGCAGCCGCCTCGTCACTTTCCTCTCCTCTTTCTCTCTCTCTCTCTCTGTCTCCCTCTCTACCTCTCTGTCTCTGTCTCTCTCTCTCTGTGTCTCTCTTTGTCTCTCTCTCTCTCTCTGTCTGTCTCTCCCTCCCTCTCCCTCCCTCTCTCTCTCTCTCTCTCTCTCTCTGTCTCTCTCTGTCTCTCTCTGTCTCTGTCTCACCGATAGTTTCGAGGCAGACACTAAGCCATGACCTCTACAGGCTATTTAACCACAGAAGAAGAGGAAGGTCATATCCCAGACTTGAGCTGGGCACAGCGCTCCTCTCTCTCTCTCAGGGTGGTGCTGGGGCCAAATGAGTGTTGACTACAATGGGAGGCTGATTGCCCTGGGACGTTTTCAGCGTCGCTGAGGAAGGTTAATTAAGTTATGTCATAGGAGAACCCCACCCTGAAGCATGTGAGCCTGTGTGTGTGTGCGTGCGTGTGTGCGTGTACGAGAGTGTCAACGAGAGCTCGTGTGTGGGGGGCGTGTGTGTGTGTGTTGGTGAGCGGGAAACGAGAGAGAGTGCGGGAGAGAGAAAGGACGGTCGGACCTTGAGCTGTGCCAGCTTCAGACACTCTTCCTCCATCTCCCTCTTCGCTCTCTCCTCCTCCTCCTGCTGGCGACGCTTCTCCTGGAAGGAGAGAGAAGAGGAGAGGGAAGGAGAGAGAAGAGGGGAGGAGAGAGAAGAGGGGAGGGGGGAGGAGAGAGAAGAGGAGAGGGAAGGAGAGAGAGAAGAGGGAGGAGGGAAGAGAGAGAGAGGGGAGGGGAGGAGAGAGAAGAGGGAGAGGGAAGGAGAGAGAAGAGGAGAGGGAAGGAGAGAGAAGAGGGAGAGGAGAGAGAAGAGGGGAGGGGAGGAGAGAGAAGAGAGGGAAGGAGAGAGAAGAGGAGAGGGAGGAGAGAGAAGAGGAGAGGGAAGGAGAGGAGAGAGAAGAGGGCGGAGAGGAGAGGAGAGGGCAGGAGACGAGAAGAGGAGAGGGAAGGAGAGAGAAGAGGAGAGGGAAGGAGAGAGAAGAGGAGAGGAGAGAGAAGAGGAGAGGGAAGGAGAGAGAAGAGGAGAGGGGAGGAGAGAGAAGAGGAGAGGGAGGGAGAGAGAGAAGAGGAGAGGAGAGGAGAGAGAAGAGGAGAGGGAAGGAGAGAGAAGAGGAGAGGGAAGGAGAGAGAGAGGAGAGGAGAGGAGAGAGAAGAGGAGAGGGAAGGAGAGAGAAGAGGAGAGGAGAGGAAGGAGAGAGAAGAGGAGAGGGAAGGAGAGAGAAGAGGAGAGGGGAGGAGAGAGAAGAGGAGAGGGAAGGAGAGAGAAGAGGAGAGGGAAGGAGAGAGAAGAGGAGAGGAGAGGGGAGGAGAGAGAAGAGGAGAGGGAAGGAGAGAGAGAAGAGGAGAGGGGAGACATTTTTAACATCCCCGAAGCTCAACGTGCGTTTCCTGTTTCCCCCGGTATGACAGCGCGGTCTACAGATTCGCAGCTCATCGCCGCTGACATGACTGTACGCTATAAACGACAGTAAAAGTGAAATATTAACTTTACGTTAACTGTCAGTTTCACACATACTGTATAGTCATTGTGATTTCACTTAAAGCAACCTAGTTTAGGACCCTGTGAATATCACCCTGGATGCAGATACAGTACAGTCTCTAGGATGTTAGCGTGTGAGATAACAGGAGCAGCATGCAGGCTGTAACTACATGGATTATTGTTAGTGTTTACTGCGGTAGAGGAGCCTTATCACTGCTGACCCGGGTTCTGTCTGTCAACTTACCAGGGGTCAAAGGTTGAAGTGGAGAGAACGGAGAGAGAAGAAGAGGCGGGTCTATGGTGGGCACACACACACACACACACCTTCCTAATGGAGCTAAAAGGCCACCGCCTCTCAATTGTCTGACCTAAACGTCTGAAGCAGTCCACCTGTGTGACTCCTCTCACTAACGGCGAATCCAATTTGATTACTCAGGAACAGGACGGTTCATTTAGATCTGAATTCAATCAACAGCTCGCTCTGACCTAACTCAATCACCTCATCTTAGGAGCCACTCTCTGGTGTACCATTCAGCAGTGCTAACTGAGTCCCCAGGATCGTTCATACTTCATTACTTCAGGAGGAAAGGAGACAGGAGGCACGAGGAGGTTGTGTGTGTGTGTGTAAGTAGGGAGGTTTATTTGTGTGTGAGAGAGACAGAGTGAGTGTGTGTGTGTGTGTGTGGGAAGGGAGGTGTATTAAGTGTGTGTGTGTTAATGTTTGTGTAAGTGGGGAGGTGTAATTGTGTGTGTGTGTGTGGGAGAGAGAGAGAGAGAGAGAGAGAGTGAGAGAGAGAGAGTCTGTGTGTTTGTGTGTGTGGGAGGGGAAGTGTATTAAGATTGTGTGAGAGAGAGTGAGTCTGTGTGTGTGTTGTGTGTGTGTGTGTGTGTAAGCGGGGAGGTGTATTAAGTGTGAGTTTTAATATTTGTGTAAGTAGGGAGGTTTATTTGTGTGTGAGAGAGACAGAGTGTGTGTGTGTGTGTGTGTGTGGGAAGGTCCACTAAGTGTGTGCGTTTGTCGTCTCGCTCCTCACACACTTGACCTTTGCCTCCCGTGAGCTCGAGCGCTCCACATTCTTGTCCTTCCAGATCAACGCTCATTGGCCCTAACGCCTCACAGCCCATTGGCTACTCTGCCGGCTCATGCTCGATCCCTCTCGGTCACACTCACTGGACTGCCCACCCTCACCGTGGCCATGACATGACCAGGGCAGTGTCGTAGACAAGCTAGTTTGATCACAAAACGTTTGGATGCCAGGTTTGGGTGAAGGAGATCAAGAACATGGTATATTTCTCGGTACAGAAACTCACGGCTATCGCTTGAAGCCTTTGTTGGTACTTCTCTGCCTCGTCCATCTTGGTCCTGCAAAACAGAGGGAAAGAGATGGTTGTGGAAGGCGGTCGTTTTGGGTTCACTGTAGTTTCACAGGCATGTGCAGTTCTGGGTTTTGTAGTCCTGTGTCGTCTGGCTTCGGAAACAACCTAGTGGAGCCCCGGAATTGGGACGTGTAGAAGAAGCACAACGTGAAATTCTTTGTTTATATTCCGAAGGGTTCTACTGCTAGGGGACATGTTTCATTCTCACTTCAAAGCCTTCCAGAGTTCTGTCACAGAGGACCAGCTGCAGCTGATATCTAGAGTCCCTTTGGGTGGTGGGTCACAGATCATAAAACGACACCCGTTAATCACACACACGGGTGTGGCCTGTTCTTTCCTGTTGCCGAGATGATCTCTGGCCGTGTTTGCAAAAAGCGAGATGGGAGAGGAGAAGAAGGGAGAGGAGGAGAGGAGAAGGGAGGAGAAGAGAGAGAGGAGAGGAGGGCTGAAGAGGGGATAGGGACTGATAAAAAGAATCTGTTTGATGTTGTCATGTTGTTGCATGGCTAAAATAATGAGTCATACTCAAAGAATGATTGATTTCCGAAGCCACACACAGAGATTGAAACGCATGCACGTGCACACCCACACATACCGACGTGCATACACACGCACACAGGCTGAGGGGTAACGTGTGGGAGTGGTGAGAGGTAACACAGAGACTGTGGAACAGTGGGAGTGGGAGGTTACAGTCGAGGATAACGAGCTGTAGGTTGACTTCCCCTCCGCTCCTCCTTTCATCTTCCCCTTCTCCTCCACTCATCCTCCTCTCATCGCTCACCCGCAGACTACGCCGCATCGATAAGACGCATCGCATCGCACAGATCAGCGAGACTCTCCTCGCATCATACTCGCCTCTCCGTGTCATCTTCCCCTCACCCTCCTATCATCCTCTCCTCCTCCTCTCATCCTCTCATCTTCCCCTCCCCTCCTCTCATCCTCTCCTCCTCCCTTCCTCCTCTCCCATGACTGCACCCATCCCATGCCGTTTGTGCTCCGGCGTCCCCCCCCCTGCTGCTCCCCCCCTCGGCAGCCACGGGCAGGAGAGAAGACTTCCCAGCCGTCCCAGCCTTCACATCAGACACGACGCCGACAGGCCCCGCGTCTCTCTTCAGAACGCCGACGGCTTCCCAGTCAAACTCCAGGGACCATCCGAGCAACTGCGGTTACACACACACCCATACACACGCCCTCACACACACAACACACACACCACACACACACACAACACACACCACACACACACACACACAGAGACACAGTCAGTCAGTCACGCATCACATCAAAGTCAGCGCTGCATAGGGTTGCTGTTTGAAGTCTGAAGATATGAAGGCTAGCGCTAAGATGTGTGTAATGATTCAGTGGGACTGACTGGTGCTGTACCGTACAGAGCTGCACAGCGGGGGAACACACACACACTCCGCAGTGTCTGTCTCAACCTCACGTCTCCTGCCATGACATCAATATTGCATGTATGACTGTATGTTTGATATCCGCAGGTGTAAGGTGAGGTGGTGTGGCTCTACTTCATCCTGTACACAGTGTGCGTGTAAGCATCAGCTACTTCTATTCAGCTGTATCCTGTGTGTGTGTGTGTGTGGTGTGTGTGTGTGCGTGCGTGTGTACAGCTCAGTCAGCCTGGTGGCGGAGGTCAGGGGATAGACGGTGATTAACGAGTGTTGTCATGGTGATGGAGAGGCAGGGAAGGGGCTCATAGAACAAGAGCTCTGTCAACCCCCGGGGAAGATCCCGGTATCTGTGTGTGTGTGTGTCAGTGTGAGTTTGCATGTGTGTGTGGTGTGTGTGTGTGTGTGCGCGTGTGTTTCTCAGCGTGTGTTTCTCAGCGTGTGTGTTTGTGCATTTGCGTATGTGTCTAAGTTTGTGTTTTTGTGTGCGTGTGTCTCAGTGTGTGTGTTTGTGTGTGTGTGTGTGTAGTCTAGAGGTGACCCTAGCTGGCAGAGGGGGGGGCTGGTGTTGAGCTGATGTCCCCCAGACACCACATAGATCCTGGAGGCTCAAGGGGAACCCACTAATAGGATGCACACCCACCAGGGCCACACACATCAACCCCGTCTGGAGAAGAAAGGACAGGGAGCGACCAGGGAGAGAGAGACTGACTGATAGAAGTGCGGATAGAGAGAGAGACAAAGGGGAAGAGAGAGAGAAAAAAGAGAGAAAGGGAGAGCAAAAGAGCTAGAGAGAGAAAAAAGGGAGAGATAGGAGAGAGACAGAGAGATAGAGAGAGAGCAAATAAGCTAAAGAGAAAGAGAGAGACAGAGAGGAGAGAGAGAGAGAGATGAGAGAGAGACAGAGATAGAGAGAGAGAGAGAGAGAGAGAGAGAGAGAGAGAGAGAGAGAAAGAGAGAGAGAGAGAGCGTGACAGGAGTACCTGGTGGCCTGACCTGTGTCTGTAAGTACTAAGAGTTTTCCTCCGGACAGAAGGAGAGAAAACAT
>CAEFZP010003887.1:452500-461282 GCA_903064625.1 Mallotus villosus
GAGGGCCCATGTCCTTAGACCGGGCACTCCCAGTACCTGTGCTGCAGGCCTCCCAGTACTGTGTGCAGGGCACTCCCAGTACCTGTGCTGCAGGCCCTCCCAGTACCTGTGCTGCAGGCACTCCCAGTCCCTGTGCTGCAGGCACCCCAGTACCTGTGCTGCAGGCCCTCCCAGTACCTGTGCTGCAGGCCCTCCCAGTACCTGTGCTGCAGGCCCTCCCATACCTGTGCTGCAGGCCCTCCCAGTACCTGTGCTGCACTACCTCACCCACACAAGCTCCATTCAATCGCTCAATGTGAGTTTAAGTCCAAGATTACGGCAGTAAAACTGATTGAACTTTCATTGACTGGAAAATAAACTGTCAGGGTCTGGACTGAGCTTTCAAGTTAAGGTCAAAACGTTGTCGAGGTGAGACTGTGAACCTTAGACTTGAAGACGTTGTGTGTGTGTGTGTGCGTTTGAGTGTGTGTGTGCTAGTGTGTGTGTTTGAGTGTGTTTTTGTGTACATGTTTAGCCTTGGAGACTGAACTTTTACTCGATGCAAGAACTCACTCCCTTCTACTCCCGTGACACACACACCCACTGTGTTAATAATCGACTCTCTAACGGGTCCATGTTGTCGAGCTGGGCTGCAGCCCTAGACTCAGAGCCCTGGTAGAGGCCCACGGTCTCAGGGCAGACCCCTGCCTTGTCTCTCCTACAGCCAGGGTCACCCAGCAGCCCCCACGGAGCATGCCACCTTCTCATCTGCTCTAACAAGGCGCAGGGTTTTTCGGGAGAAGTGATCACGCAAGTGCACACGAGGCTGAGCGGTTGGGGAGTCGGGCTATTAATCAAAAGGTTGCCGGTTCGATTCCCACCTGTGCAAAATGACGTTGTGTCCTTGCCTCGTTGTGTCCTTGCGTTGTGTGTGTACTTGCCTCGGGGAGAATGTCCCTGTACTTAATGACTACATGTCAATGTAAGTGCACACACACACAGACACAGACACACACACACAGACCACACACACACACACACACATAGCCGCGGCCTGACATTCCGGCAGGCACTCTGTTTCTTGAAGTACAATATGCTGAATTGCGCAATCACGTTAGAAACACACCGATGAATTATGCAATGCTAGCGATGCAATGTGTGTGTGTCCCTACTCCTACAGGCCTCCTACACACTCCCAAGCGTTTTGATCTTATCCTATCTGGCAGACATGGCCATTCTAATGCACTTAATCCTTGTTCTTATTGTGAGTGGGATAAGGAAGACACACATGGACATTCACACACACACACACACACACACCACACACACATTCTATCTGATCAGATGTGTCCTAAGCCATCCCACAGACGGTACGACCCGTCTCTGTGAGCGGTCGCTGTCGCCGTTGTCAGACAACATTCCGTCACCCCCTTCCTTCCCTCCTCTGAGATCACACCATGACATCGCCAGGGCGATTCACAGGCGGCCAGGATGAGGTCACCGGGGTCGGTGTTGAGGTGGGCGTGGCTCCGTCACAGGATGTGATGCGTGAGGATTATAACTAGGTCCGTGTGAATAACACTTCCCGTGACTGAAACGCGGCACTCTGAACCCACGAGTCACCTTTGACCTCAGAGTGCCAGCTAGGGCCGTCAGGGGTCAAGACCCAGGCTGTCGTCCTGCCGATTCAGAGGCGTGTGACGAGGGAGAGCGTGGAAGAGAGAGAGGGATGTTGTCATTGAGGCCTCTACTTGTCAGTTCGAGTCCTGTTGATGGACAGTTCAATTTAAACTCCATGAGATGCACACACCATGAACTGAAAGGCCCCTTTGTCATGGCAACAAAGCCATCATAAAGCACTAGGTGTCGTGCTTTGTAAAGTGCCCCGCACGTCCACACGACATACCATACACACACATTATAGCGCACACTTATGCCACCCAACGTGTGGATGAAATGATGAACGACGCCCACTCGTGTCCTTAACCGACTGTGTTGGTACATTCGTCCCGTTAACCTTGATACGCTGACCTGTGGTACGACCCCACCGTCTCAGTCATCATACCTGGGTCACTGTGTGTAAGAGTGATGGAGCTGGAGGTGTGTGGACTGTGTGTGTGTGGTGACGGTTAGTGTGTTGATGGTTCATAAATAACAGAGGGAGAGGAGACCGCTGCTGTGGTTTTGTTGTGGGAGGGGGGCAAGGGGGCGGGGGACAGAGGCACCGGGGTGGGGGGGTGGGGGGGTGGGTGGGGGGGGACAGAGGTAGGGGAGGGAGTGTATTCTCCTCTTTTGTCTATAATCACATTTACGAGGGGGGAGGGGGGCCAGCCCCCCCCAAGCCAACCCCCAAATTCCAGAGGGGGTATCCAGAAAGGGGGAGAGGGGGTGTCTAATGATCCCTCATCCGTCATGGCGTCGAGCCGATTCGCCCCCCCCTGGAATGACAGGCCTTTGTCTGCTCGGGCCCCCATGTCCGCAGAGCCGGCTCCTGTGTCTGTGGCCCCGCGTCGAGCCAGACGACAGGTGGGGGGGGAGACGCGCGGAGGACGGAGCTGACTCTGAAACCAGACACCTCGCCCCCCCCCGCCGGGTCCATCCCACGTCAGGCCGCCGAGAGAAGAGGGGCGAGGGGCGCCGCTAACGGAGTTAGCTTGGGGGTCTCGACAGCCTCCCGATGCAGCACAAGCTGCACGCGCACGCGAGACCCCCGGCGCCGTACGAGCTGCCGCTGACCGAATGTACACTCAGCCCGACACAGAAGCCATGGAGCTGCAGTAGTTGCCGCGTTAGCAGATCTCCGACGGTGGGGGGCAGAACATCTGTTTGGAGACCAGAGCTGGGGGCCAGTAAAGAGAAAGAGACAGAGGGGAGAGAGAGAGAGAGACAAAGAGAGAGAGAGACAGAGAGAGACAAGAGAAAGGGGGTTGGGGGAGATATAGGGAAAAAGACAGAGAGAGAAAGAGAGGGAGAGAGAGAGACATAGAGAAAGACAGAGAGAGATCGACATAGAGAAAGAGAGACAGAGAGAGATCGACATAGAGAAAAGAGTGAGAGAGAGAGCGAGAGAAAGTGGGTTGGGGGGGAGATATAGAGAGCCAGGGGCGAGAAAAAGACGGACAGGAGCCGAGAGCAGGGGGGAGGAGAAAGAAAGAGAGTGTTGTCTAACAGCAGGATCATTTCCGGTCACAATCAGGAACGGTCCGCCAGTGGCTGAGTTTGAAAAAACATCTCAGGGAAGGTCAGTCTCACAACCCACACTAGCACCCCACCAACCCCAGACTCGAGCCCCGTCTAGCCCCACCAACCACCCAGACCTCCACCCCGTATAGCCCCCACACACAAACAACCCAGACACAACCTCTCTAGCCCACCACACCAAATACACTACATAGACCTCCACCACCCTTCTAGACCCCACCAACACCCAGACCTCCACCCCACTATAGCCCCCACAAACACCCAGACCTCCACCCCTCTAGCCCCCACCAACCAACCCAGACCTCGACCAAAGTAGAGAAAACAAAAAATAAAAAAACAGAAACGACAAATAATAAGAGAGAAACAATAAAAAAAACACCAAGATATCTAAAACACAGACTAGAATAAAAAAAATGAAAAATGAAGAAAGGAACATAAAAGGTAGAGCAAAAAAAAACAAAACACAAGAAATGACAAAAAACTTTAGAAAACAATCATAAAAAATGATTATAGAGGTGAATGACGAAGTAAAAAAAAAAGAGAGAAAAAGAAAACAAAAACAGAAGAGGAACAAAAACCATGCTAGAAAAAAAAAACAAAAAACTAAAGAAATGGCTAAAAACCATATAGAAACACAAACTACACAACCAGAACTAAAAACAACAATACGACGACCCCCAACACAAAATAACCAGAATGCCCAACCCTTTAGCCCACACCAACACACCGAACCTACACCACCTCTAGCCCCCACCAACACCCAGACTCCACACCATTCTATGCCCCCCACCAAACACCCCAGAACCTCCACCCACCAGCCCAAAACATTGCTTTCCATTTCAGTTTAAATGAGTGAATGTAATATGAAACATCAAATATCCAGTAGAGGTCAAATTGACACCTATCTGTTGGCTCAGTGTCAATAGCAGAGTGATAGGACTGGGGTTAACCTGAATGCTGATTGGTCAAAGCAGAGGGCTTAGGAAATGCGGTACTTTTTTTTAATTTTTAAAAAACAAAACAAAAACACCTGGTGGGAATTGCTGATTGAGTCCAGAGCAGAGGGGCTAGGACATGGGGTCTTATATATAAACCTGGGATGCTGATTGGTCCATTAGCAGAGGGCTAGAGGGACCTGGGAATAACTGCATGCTGATGGTCCATGCAGAGGGGGCTAGGACCTGGGTTATAACCTGAAAATGCTGATTTGAGTGGTCCATAGCGAGGGCTAGGACCTGGGTATAACTGGCATGTTGATTGTCCATAGCAGAGGGCTAGACCTGGGTATAACCTGAGCATGCTGATGGTCCATGCAGAGGGCTAGGACCTGGGTATAACCTGGAATGGCTGATTGGTCATAGCAGAGGGCTAAGACTGGGTATAACCTGATGATGATTGGGTCCATAGCAGCGGGCTAGGACATGGGTATTATAACCGGCTGCTATTGGTCCACGCCAGAGGGCTAGGGCCGGGCAGACTAACATGGATAGCGATGTCTGATTGGTCCATATGCAGGAGGTCTAAAGACCTGGGGTATAACCTGGAATGATGATGGATGGGTGTTGCATTACGGTTACCAATAGGATTCCTCGAATTCACCATACAGTTTAAATGAGTTAGTTGGCCCTCAGCAGTGACTTCATGCCATACCGCTTTGTTGTTCATACACCCTGGAGACTCAATAGCCCAGGTCCAGATACTGACGGAAATCCCCCTATAATGCAGGGGAGCGGGGTTGTGGAAGGAGGGGGGGACATGGTTCGATTCTGCCAAGACGTGGGGAGGAAAAGAACAAAGGGGGAAAAAGGAAAATAATAGAGAGAAGGGGGCGAGAAGGCGCGAGCGAGCGAGATGAGGCTAGACGAGGCAGGGTGGGGGAAAAGCGGAAAGAGAGAAAGGAGGAGAAAGAGAGAGAGAAAGCGGAGAGAAAGCAGGCGAGAGAGAGTTAGAGAGAGAGAGAGAGAGAGGAGAGATATAGATATATCTATATATATATATCTATCTCTATCCATATATGTGGTTATAAATCTATAAATCTCTATTTATCTGCATTGTATATATATATATAATTCTATTATCTATATAGTATAGATCTATATAGTTATATATAATATAGATAATGTATTGAGTATATATAATTATATATAAATGTAAAAATATGATAAACATTATGTTTATAATGATTTTTAAAATTTATGTTATTATAAAGTAATATGTTAAAATAAAAAAAAAAATTCAAGTATAGAGTGGTAATACAAAACAAGAGTAAAAATAAAGAAATAAACCACAGGGGTGCAAGATGCTTAGAGAACGAGGAAGAAGATAACAATTCCGCCCCTTCCCCTTGTTTGTCGGGTCGGTTCTGTATGGTTTTGGTATAGCGACGGACCGAGAGAGCTTCTCCAAGCCCCAGGGCCATCTGGATGCTCGTAACATCGGTGGCCTCTTAGGCCTCTGCTGTTCCACATCGCTGTGACGCAAACACACACACTCTCTCACACACACACATAACCACACACACACACTCTCTCACACACACACACACACACAACCACACACACACACTCTCACACACACCCACATAACCACACATGCGCACACACACCACACACCAGTGCCCTTAATACTAGTTTAATGCTGTTTAGTTTCAGTATTACACTCTATCACATGACATTCCTCAAATTGTCATTATGTAAATGTCCTCAGCATAAAGAATGAACAGCATTTGCCCGACAACAAACTATACATTTGGGAAGTGCAGCTTCAAGCTTGTGTCAATATCAGACAGTTCCTCTCCTCCATACATTAGCCCCTTGGCCATGATGTTGAGATTGGTGTTACAGCACTGCCCCAGCACAGGGCTGTGGTTAATGAGCATGTGTTCGAAAGAGAGAGAGTGTGTGTGTGTGTGTGTGTGTGTTGTTAGTACAGCAGACATGTGGGGCTGCAAGATAGAGGCCAAGGGTTGTTGGTGGTGTGTGTGTGTGCGTGTGTTTGTGTGTGTTTGTGTGTGTGTGTGTGTGTGTTTGTGTGGTGTGTGTGCGCGTGTGTGTGTTTGTGTGTGTGTGTGTGTGTGTGTGCGTGTGTGTTTGTGTGTGCGCGGGCGCGCATGTCTGTTCCAGGAATGTGGCAAATCTTAACAAAAAATGAGACTAGATTGGATACTTGTGCTCTGGCTGGCTGTAGGATCCCCACAGCAATTTGCCTCTTTAAGCAGTTAGGTCACTCTAGCAGCATTGCTCAACCGTGTGAGTGTGTGAGTGAGGTGTGTGTGTGTGTGTGTGTGTGTGTGTGGTGTGTGTGCGTGTGAGTGAGTGGTGTCGTGTGTGTGGTGCGTGTTTGTGTTGCTATTGAGCGGTGTAATGAGATGCTCGGATGCATTCTAAGTTTTCTGTGAGGGACCGTGTGTTTGTCAGCACTGAGCGGAAGGCCTATTACTGAAAACCTATTAGGCATAAGAGCCTTGGGCGCTCTACTCAGACTACAGGCTGCACTACAGACTTCACGGTCATCATTCCCAACCAGTTATCACACTGGACTCTTAACAGGATCAATGGAAATCTGCTAGCTTTCCCAGACAACTCGGACAACTGTCATAGCATGCTTATTAAGGGGAAAGAGGCTGGATACAACCAGAAGCTGGATGATGTCACACAAAGGTTTCTTTGGAGGGATAAATGGTTATTCCTCTTTTGTAAAGATTAACTGGTTAGCTCGAGCTTAGCGACCGTCACAGTGTCCAACTATGTGACAGGTGAAAACTTCGAAAGGAGTGCTAGAGCTACCAAAGTTGCAATGGCACTCGGATTGAGGGCTGTAGTGCAATGGTATCAGAATGATGGGTTACATTTGCAGTTCAATGATTAAATGCTACTGGGTAAATGTATCAGTGTAACAAAATCAACGGTATATGTAGAAAGACAAATAAATCTAAATGCTTACCTTGTGTTACGTTACTTTCTTTCCGAACACAGATCAAATAGACGAAACATAAATTGGACCAATTCGGATTAAAGTTGCAGAGTGGTATGAGACACTCACATTTGACAGAAGTCCTCGCTACACTCAGACGCTGATCGGGAAAAAGGTTTTTCAAAGTATTTTGATGTGCCGAGGAAAGTTCGTCCGAATTCATTTGGTGGGAGTGACCACGCAGAGCTGAGAGAGTGTTCCAAAGAGGGCTGTTCGTTCAGCAGCGAGAACCCCGCCGCGTGCTCTGTCCAACTTCGGGGGAATGTAAAAAATTAACCGAAGAATGTTCAGCTGTCGTTCTCCACCGGACGACCGTGGCGGCTTGTTTGGAAACAAAAGTTTTAGAATGTTTTTCTATAAGCAGATTAAGTTGTCTATTCGTATTTATATCCTCAACTTCAGCAGTTTATGTGCTATTCGGTAGTGAGGACGGGAGGTCAACTTATGAATAACATGACAGATAAGCAAGTTACTGAATCCTTGTGGTTAATATTGTGCATCACCCACAACGTTTATTTGTGTAAATTCTAAAGTCAATTCATGACAGCTAGAGTGACGTAGCCTATGTCGAGGCTGACAAAGCTACAGTGGTCTACAGGTGAGATGGTTGCTGCGTGGGATTCCATCAGAGCTGATGTCATCTGATGTCTGCCTCTAGGTCTGTAGTGAGGACACACTCTTCTGATTGGTGTGGGTACTGCACTGAACTACGTAATGGGCCTATATCAGACCTAACACAATACATGCTAATTTATTTTTGTGTGTGTGTATAACCACCAGCACATCCTAGTACCATTATAATGAGGAGGTGTCCTGGCTAAATTGGACAATGGATGTTTTTGCAGGTTTGCTACCTGTCACTCACCTCCCTCCTCCGTCGTCCTCAGGGATTCTATTCAACCCCGCCGTGCCACCCAATCAAACGATCCCCCTCTCCCCCACCCTCTCCCCCACCCAATCAAACGATCCCCCTCTCCCCCACCCTGAGGCTGCCTCTATTACATCTCAACAACACTCCAGAATACCCTCACCCACTCCCTCCATCCACACCCCCCTCTCACACCTCCACTCTGAGTCCTACTGCCTCGGGACCCATCTGGGTGTGTCACAATGACACGCATCATTTCCCCCGACCACCAGGAGTGCCGCCCGGAGCGGGCCACACACGATCCAGTCGGGAGACGACCTGTCCGACTGGTACCGAAGACACGCTTGCTTCTGATAGGACACAGGGATCGGGAGGGGTCCTATCGGTGCCAGAGGCGGGCACGGTTCACCCTCTACCTGTTTATCTGCAGGGCCAGGCCCCCCTCTCTCTCTGGGTCTCATCCTGGATGAGGACGTGGATGAGGACTTACTGCATTCATCATCCTCCTCTAGACAAACCTCTCTGCAAACACTGGGAGAACGTTGGAGATGTGTCCGATCGATCTGGTCCTAGATTTTGAAGACGACAATAGAACACTGTTAATGTGAGCCCGCCCCAATACTAAAACTTACACACGGTTTGTTGGAAATCATCTACAATGGGGATTCTACATATGCTCGCATCTTGCTTTGGATCAAAGGACCTGCTGAATGAACAAAATGTCGACATAAAAGTAAATAATTTAAAACAATTTCCATGTAA
>CAEFZP010003888.1:0-14067 GCA_903064625.1 Mallotus villosus
GACACATAACGTTGTAATCTGCCTGTTTCCATAGAGACACATAACGTTGTATGCTGCCTGTTTCCATAGAGACCCATACATTGTATGCTGCCTGTTTCCATAGACACATAACCTTGTATGCTGCCTGTTTCCTCAGCAGAGCCTAATCATTGTATGCTGCCTGTTTCCATAGAGACCATAACTTGTATGCTGGCCTGTTTCCATAGAGACACATACATTGTATGCTGCCTGTTTCCTAGAACACAACATTGTATGCTGCCTGTTTGTACCGCGGATCTTGTTGCCTCAGCTACTTCAGGTTTGGCATTCCCCAGATGGACCACTCATTACACTGCCCTTCCTCACGCTGCTGGACAGGGGCCAACGGCAGCTAATCCCTGAGTGTGAGTGTGTGATGTGTGTGTGTGTGTGTGTGTGTGTGTGTGTGTGTGTGGCCTCAGTCCACTCTACAGACAGCAGAGAGAGTGTGTGTCTGTGTGTGTGTGTGTGTTGTGTGTGTGTGTGGCCTCAGTCCCACTCTACAGGACAGTGTGTGTGTGTGTTGTGTGTGTGTGTGTGTGTGTGTGTGTTGTGTGTGTGTGTGTGTGTGGTGTGTGTGTGTGTGTGTGTGTGTGGCCTCAGGTCCACTCTACAGGACAGTGTGTGTGTGTGTGTGGTGTGTGTTGTGTGTGTGTGTGTGTGTGTTGTGGCCTCAGGTCCACTCTACCGGACAGTGTGTGTGTGTGTGTGTTGTGTGTGTGTGTGTGTGTGTGGCCTCAGGTCCACTCTACAGGACAGTGTTGGTGTGTGTGTGTGTGTGTGTGTTGTGTGTGTGTGTGTGTGTGTGGCCTCAGTGTCCACTCTACAGGACAGCGTGACAGGCACAGTCTCCACCCGGGACACACACAGAGGACTGTGGGAACCAAAGGTAAACCAGGGCTGCGGTGTTCAACACACGCACGCACGCACGCACGCACGCACGCACGTTATCTGTGAAGCAGTACAAGGAGGAAGTTTAAGAACAAAAGAAACTGGGACCACAAAACAAACAAATCAGCTCAGGCCAATCACATCGTTCCTCTCTGTTGTGATGACACCATCTTTCAAATATTGACCCTTGCCAGTCAGCTATTATGATCTACAGACTAGTGGTTAACCTCTTAAGGACAGAG
Organism: Mallotus villosus; assembly: GCA_903064625.1. Classification (NCBI taxonomy): domain Eukaryota; kingdom Metazoa; phylum Chordata; class Actinopteri; order Osmeriformes; family Salangidae; genus Mallotus; species Mallotus villosus. The sequence goes on from CAEFZP010003888.1 coordinate 1,152, forward strand.
TGACTATGCTGTTCTCCTGCGTGAAACCCTCCTCTCCCTCCCCCCTCCAAACCTTTCTCCTGTGGGGCACCAGCCTACTCTCCCTCCCCCTCCAACACCTTTCTCCTGTGGGGCACCAGCCTACTCTCCCTCTCCCTCGAACCTTTCTCCTGTGGGGCACCAGCCTACCTCTCCTCCCCTCCCCCTCCAAACCTTTCTCCTGTGGGGCACCAGCCTACTCTCCCTCTCCCTCGAAACCTTTCTACTGTGGGGGCACCAGCCTCAGCTCACGGGTTCCCAGAATGCTTAGAGTCCATCATGTGACCCCTCTGAAGGAATGCCTGGCCTTGTTAAGCCCCATAATCCTCCCCCACTGTGACTTAATGCTTAAACAAGATATGCCTCAGCGGGAGAGAGAGCTGGTAGGAACACACACACCACACGCACACACACACACACACCACCTTTTGAGGGGGTACTGTTAATGTGTCATGAATGTGTGATCCCACAGGAAGTATAATCCTGTAACTAACCCGACATAAGCACATAGGAAGGAACACTAGAGATAAATAGCACCTCCCACCCCCTACCCCCCACCCCCCTCCCTGCCACCACCCCCACCTCCCACCCCCCCTCCCTCCCTCCCTGCCACCACCCCCACCCCCACCCCCCTCCCCCCACCTCTGCCACCACCCACCCGCACTCCCTCACACAGTCTTCTCCAAAAGGTGACAAAGTGAAACAGACTCATAAAACGAAACAAAGGGCTGTGTACTCGGGTCCTTCCAATGCAAAGGGCAGCCCCTCCCCTCTCTCAGAGATGCAAATGAGCTCCGTCTGAAAGAGCCTTTGTGTCCTGAGCGTTTACAGGAGAGGAAGATGCCCTCGCTGGATCCAGACTGCCACATGAGTCACCGCATGAAACCCATGACAACCTCACACTTGGGAGAGTCACAGACATTTCATAGGCGTGTGTACTGTCCCTCCTTAAATGTCACTAACTCACAGAAGAACTCACCTGGAACTATCAGTGTGTTGCGTGTGTATGTTGTGTGTGTGCGTGTGTATGTGTGTGTGCGTGTGTAGTGTGTGTGCGTGTTATGGCGTGTGTATGTGTGTATGTTTGTGTGGCGTGTGTATGTATGTGTGTGTTGCGTTGTATGTGTGTGTAGCGTGTGTAGTGTGTGTGGCGTGTGTATGTGTGTGTGGCGTGTGTATGTGTGTGGCGTGTGTATGTATGTGTGTGTTGCGTGTGTAGTGTGTGCGTGTGTATGTGTGTGTGGCGTGTGTATGTGTGTGTTGCGTGTGTATGTGTGTGTTGCGTGTGTATGTGTGTGTTGCGTGTGTATGTGTTGTTTATGTGTGTGTGGCGTGTGTATGTGTGTGTTGCGTGTGTATTGTGTGTGTTTGCTTGTGTATGTGTGTGCGTGTGTATGTGTGTGTGTGGCGTGTGTATGTGTGTGTTGCGTGTGTATGTGTGTGTGTTGCGTGTGTATGTGTGTGTGGCGTGTGTATGTGTGTGTGCGTGTGGTATGTGTGTGTTGCGTGTGTATGTGTGTGTTGCGTGTGTATGTGTGTGTTGCGTGTGTATGTGTGTGTAGCGTGTGTATGTGTGTGTTGCTGGTCCAGGCACTTGTCCAGGCCACTTGTCCTCTCCAAGTTTGGACTACTGCAACTCGCTGCTCGCCGGGCTCCCAGCATGCGCAACCCCGCCCTCGTCAGAGTATTCAGAACGCAGCGGCCCGTCTGGTCTTCAACCTACCCAGACGCTCCCATGTTACCCCCCCGCTCCTCGTCTCCCTTCACATGGCTGCCCTCACTGCCCGTATCAGATTCAGACCCTGTACTGACCTTCCGATGCGGTGAATGGGACTGCACCCGACTACATCAATCTCCTCCTCCAGCCCTACACCCCCTCCCCCCCACCTTCGGTCCTCTCCTCTGACAACCGTCTGGTGGTCCCACCGCTCAAGACCGCCCGCTCCCAACACAAGCTCTTCCCTGTCTGGCCCCCCAGTGGTGGAATCAACTCCCCACCTCCATCAGAGACCTGACTGTCTCTCCCCACCTTCAAGAATAGGCTCAAGACACACTTGTTCCGGGAATACAACGTACCTAGAAAGATCCTGCTGACATGATGTTAGTTTCTTCCAGGATCACAAGGACTCTGACTTAGAGAGCTGCTGCTCTTGTCGGTTAGCTGTAACTGATTAAAATGATTGTACTCACTGTGAGGTAGTTTACTGTTGTTTTGCTCGTCCACAGGTGCACTTTTAGATTATTGTTTGCCCAATTGTAACTGGTTTAACTTCATGCTCTTATGATTTTTCCCTTTGGCACTTATTTTTGGTTTTTTTTCACAATGTATGATTCATGTTTGACTACCTGCAATGTTGGGGATATCTCGTTGTTATGATCAGCCCTATGCACTTTTGTAAAGCTCTCTCTTGGAAGTCGCTTTGGATAAAAGCGTCTGCTAAATGAATCAATGTAAATGTCAAATGTAAATGTAAATGTAAATGTAAATGTGTTGCGTGTGTATGTGTGTGTATGTGTGTGTTGCGTGTGTATGTGTGTGTTGCGTGTGTATGTGTGTGTTGCGTGTGTATGTGTGTGTAGCGTGTGTATGTGTGTGTTGCGTGTGTATGTGTGTGTAGCGTGTGTATGTGTGTGTTGCGTGTGTATGTGTGTGTAGCGTGTGTATGTGTGTGTTGCGTGTGTATGTGTGTGTTTGCGGTGGAGCACAGGGAATCAGCTAACAGCCTGAGATAGCTGTGGACAGCTGAACAGGGTGTTTGTGTGGTGTGTGTGTGTGACTGTGCGTGTGTGTGTGCGTGTGGTGTGTTCACCGTTCACCTCTACCAGGCTCATTAACCTCAGATCAGTCCTAGCTAGGCAGCCCGCCCCTCCCTGCCTGCCTCCCTGCCTCCCTGCCTCCCTGCCTGCCTCCTCCCTCCCTGCCTCCTCTCCCTCCCTCCCTGCCTGCCTCCCTGCCTGCCTGCCTGCTCCCTGCCTGCCTGCCTCCCTGCCTCCCTCCCTGCCTGCCTCCCTGCCTCCCTGCCTGCCCTTCACAGAGAGAGGAACACCAGTTACACACACCACTCCTGGACCACCACCGGGGTCCTTTAAAGACAGTATTTTTAGGTGAAGATTCACGTATTGAGAATCTTGTACAAACGCACTTCCACTTCACACTAATGGCACGATATAGAATGGCAGACCCCGTGTGTGTGTGTGTGTGTGTGGGGTGTGTGTGTGTGTGTGTGTGTGTGTTGTGTGGGTGTGTGTGGCAACATTGCCGTCTTTCCCGGTCGATGTGAAGCGTGAATGACGACGTTGTTCAATGCTCAGTCACTATGGACACCTTCTACAAAGCATCCTCAGCTATTCAGAGATAACAGTCAGAGCACGAGAGAGAGAGAGAGAGAGAGAGGATGCAGAGAGAGAGAGAGCGAGTAGAGAGAGATCAGAGAGATAGAGAGAGAGCTAGAGAGACGCGCTCTCTATCAGCGATGAGATCTACTCTCGCTCTCTCGCTCGTCGCGTCGTGCTCGAGAGATCGTGAGCGCGCGCGCGCGCTCTCAAGAGTCTAGAGCGAGATCATCTGCTCTCTGGGCATCCCCTCTCTCTCTGCCTCTGCGATGCCTCTTTTGCAGTGGGGCCTGGTGGCAGAGTGGTGCCTGTTCACTAGTGGGGCCAATCAGCCTGTGTGCTCGCTGTGGGGCCGTGTGGCAAATGTGCACTGCGTTTCCAGAGGGCAAACAGTAAACCGCAGCATGCCGGAGAGGGAGGGCTCGGCCGGGCACGCTCAGTCCTAGCCACATGTGACAGTCAGTGTGCAGCAGTCACACGTTGTCTGTCCACTGCGGTCGTCCTGACAACAGCAGTACTTACCTCGACTGTCAGACCATTGCACCCTCCCTCGAACCTCGACCATGACGTCTATATACTGTCTCCTCTGCCGTCTGTCTACCTGCCTGTCCTGTCCTCTGCCCGTCTCCTCTGCCCGTCTGTCTACCTGTCTTGTTCAAACCTGTCTGCTTATAGACACAGGCATGCAGTAGTAGCCTCCATTCTCCTGCACAGTCCTGTGTCGTTAGAGCTTGCCTGTCTGTCTCCCTGGCCTGTCTGTCTGCCTGGCTCTCCCTGCCTGTCATGTCTGTCTGCCTGTCCTCCCTGCCTGTCTGCCTGCCTGCCTGCTCCAGTCTGGATGCGTTGTGTGCTTGTTGTGTGTGCTGGCTACTGTGTCTGTCTTCAGAGAGACGAGGGAGGGAGAGAGGTCAGAGTGCGAGCGAGCGAGAGAGAGAGAGAGAGAGTAAGAGAGAGGAGATGAGTGCAGGGAGCGTCGAGAGAGCGTGAGAGTCAGAGGGGGGAGAGAGAGAGTGTCGAGCGGGGAGGAGATGAGAGAGTGAGTCAGAGAGAGAGAGAGAGAGGAGAGAGGTCATCAGAGAGAGAGGGACGAGTCTGAGAGAGAGGAGAGTCAGAGAGAGAGAGAGAGTCAGAGAGAGAGCGTACAGAGGAGAGAGAGTCAGGGAGAGAGAGAGTCAGATGGAGTGAGTGATGGCAGTGGAGCGTGAGGAGAGCGGGAGCAGAGCGGTGCCGGAGGGCGACCGGGAGGACCATTCTTCCTCCCGCGCCCTCGGCTCATTCTTGACACAGATTGAGAGACGCAGACACAGAGGCTGCCTCTCCACGGATGTGTACTACCCAGCATCACCAGCATCCCAGCACCACTGCTCCACACCTCCTCCACTCTCCCAAACCCCATCAACGCCCCCTTCCCAGACATGCATAATATGACTTGGTCTCCCCCGCCCTCTCGCTCTCTCTCCCCCGCCCTCTCCCCGCACACTCTTCGCTCGCCCGCTTCCCCGCCCTCTCCCCGCCCCTCTCTCCCCGCCCCTCCTGTATCTGTACATGCGCTGTCATATGAAGCCGAGTGTAGCATGGGTGGAATGCACTGATGGGAAGGAGGAAAAATAAGTGAGGGAGTGAGGATGGGAGGAGTGCGGATGAGAGGGGAGGAGGATGGATGAAGGGAGGGAGAGGAGAGGATGTGAGGGGCCAATTCACTGTGATGCATGCTCTCCTCTCCTGTTTTGCAGAGGATACGGAGGCATCAGACGGGCTTGAGCGGCCTTGTTAGTGCATCACTGTCACGAGCAGACGTACAGCGATGAGGAGGAGTAAAGGGGAGACGGAGAGAGAGAGTACAGGGGAGAGGAAGCGAGTACAAGGGGACGACGGAGTGCAGAGAGAGAGTAAAGGGGAGAGAGGGAGGAGAGTACAGAGAGAATGAGAGTACACGGGGAGAGAGCGAGGAGTACAGGGGAAGAGAGGAGTACAGGGGAGAGAGAGAGTACCGAGAGAGAGAGAGAGAGTACAGGGGAGGAGAGCGAGTACAGGGGAGAGAGAGAGAGTACAGGGGAGAGAGGACGCGAGTACAGGGGAGAGAGAGAGTCCAGGGGAGGAGAGGTCAGAGAGGAGAGTACAGGGGGGACAGAGCGAGAGTCCAGGGGAGAGAGCGCGACGCGCGTCCCGGGCGCGCGCGCGTCCCACAGGTCGCGATGAGCGAGCGTCCGGGGCGCGCGCGCGTCCGGTGGGCGCGCGCGCGTCCCGGGGCGACGCGCGCGAGTCCGGTACGCGCGCGCGCCCGAGCAGCGCGCTAGTCGGAGAGCGACGAGTACAGGGCGGTCTAGCGCACGCTGATCGATGCTCCGGAAACGAGGCATGGATAAGATACCTCAGCGCGGGGGGAGTGGAGGATGGCCTGTTAGGCAAAAGTTCTGTTTCATCGTTTACTACTGCCGGAACAATCTATGGCCTGACTGCAGGCCTCTGTGACGTCATCCACAGTGAAACACAAACAGGGTTATCGCAACATCATTTCAAAGTGCGATAAGAAATAGCACGTGGCACTAAAAATGGTTTTTAATGCCACTTAAATGCAGTCCTATTAAAGCGCTTCATTAGAAAAGTGTTTAAATATAATTCACTCTGATAAAACACATAAAAAGATGGATATCTTATTAATTTAATTCATTTAAAAATGTATAGATTTCCCAGTCTGTAATCAATAAGCGATGAAAAAGGAACACTGATGTCAGCCTGTGTGCTGTGTCTGCTAACACAGAGAACGGACTTCCTGTGTGCTGTGTCTGCTAACACAGAGAACGGACTTCCTGTGTGCTGTGGCTGCTAACACAGAGAACGGACTTCCTGTGTGCTGTGACTGCTAACACAGAGAACGGACCTTCCTGTGTGCTGTGTCTGCTAACACAGAGAACGGACTTCCTGTGTGCTGTGGCTGCTAACACAGAGAACGGACTTCCTGTGTGCTGTGTCTGCTAACACAGAGAACGGACTCCTGTGTGCTGTGTCTGCTAACACAGAGAACGGACTTCCTGTGTGCTGTGTCTGCTAACACAGAGAACGGACTCCTGTGTGCTGCGGCTGCTAACACAGAGAACGGACTTCCTGTGTGCTGTGTCTGCTAACACAGAGAACGGACTCCTGTGTGCTGCGGCTGCTAACACAGAGAACGGACTTCCTGTGTGCTGTGGCTGCTAACACAGAGAACGGACTCCTGTGTGCTGTGGCTGCTAACACAGAGAACGGACTTCCTGTGTGCTGTGGCTGCTAACACAGAGAACGGACTTCCTGTGTGCTGTGGCTGCTAACACAGAGAACGGACTTCCTGTGTGCTGTGCTGCTAACACAGAGAACGGACTTCCTGTGTGCTGTGTCTGCTAACACAGAGAACGGACTTCCTGTGTGCTGTGTCTGCTAACACAGAGAACGGACTTCCTGTGTGCTGTGTCTGCTAACACAGAGAACGGACTTCCTGTGTGCTGTGTCTGCTAACACAGAGAACGGACTTCCTGTGTGCTGTGTCTGCTAACACAGAGAACGGACTTCCTGTGTGCTGTGTCTGCTACACAGAGAACGGACTTCCTGTGTGCTGTGGCTGCTAACACAGAGAACGGACTTCCTGTGTGCTGTGTCTGCTAACACAGAGAACGGACTTCCTGTGTGCTGTGGCTGCTAACACAGAGAACGGACTTCCTGTGTGCTGTGTCTGCTAACACAGAGAACGGACTTCCTGTGTGCTGTGTCTGCTAACACAGAGAACGGACTCCTGTGTGCTGTGTCTGCTAGCACAGAGAACGGACTTCCCTGTGTGCTGTGTCTGCTAGCACAGAGAACGGACTTCCTGTGTGCTGTGGCTGCTAGCACAGAGAACGGACTTCCTGTGTGCTGTGTCTGCTAGCACAGAGAACGGACTCCTGTGTGCTGTGGCTGCTAACACAGAGAACGGACTTCCTGTGTGCTGTGTCTGCTAGCACAGAGAACGGACTCCTGTGTGCTGTGGCTGCTAACACAGAGAACGGACTTCCTGTGTGCTGTGTCTGCTAGCACAGAGAACGGACTCCTGTGTGCTGTGGCTGCTAGCACAGAGAACGGACTTCCTGTGTGCTGTGTCTGCTAACACAGAGAACGGACTCCTGTGTGCTGTGTCTGCTAGCACAGAGAACTGACTTCCTGTGTGCTGTGTCTGCTAACACAGAGAACGGACTTCCTGTGTGCTGTGTCTGCTAACACAGAGAACGGACTTCCTGTGTGCTGTGTCTGCTAACACAGAGAACGGACTCCTGTGTGCTGTGGCTGCTAACACACAGGCAGAGAACGGACTTCCTGTGTGCTGTGGCTGCTAGCACAGAGAACGGACTTCCTGTGTGCTGTGTCTGCTAACACAGAGAACGGACTTCCTGTGTGCTGTGTCTGCTAACACAGAGAACGGACTTCCTGTGTGCTGTGTCTGCTAACACAGAGAACGGACTTCCTGTGTGCTGTGTCTGCTAACACAGAGAACGGACTCCTGTGTGCTGTGGCTGCTAACACAGAGAACGGACTCCTGTGTGCTGTGGCTGCTAACACAGAGAACGGACTCCTGTGTGCTGTGGCTGCTAACACAGAGAACGGACTTCCTGTGTGCTGTGACTGCTAACACAGAGAACGGACTCCTGTGTGCTGTGGCTGCTAACACAGAGAACGGACTTCCTGTGTGCTGTGACTGCTAACACAGAGAACGGACTCCTGTGTGCTGTGACTGCTAACACAGAGAACGGACTCCTGTGTGCTGTGGCTGCTAACACAGAGAACGGACTTCCTGTGTGCTGTGTCTGCTAACACAGAGAACGGACTCCTGTGTGCTGTGGCTGCTAACACAGAGAACGGACTTCCTGTGTGCTGTGACTGCTAACACAGAGAACGGACTTCCTGTGTGCTGTGTCTGCTAACACAGAGAACGGACTTCCTGTGTGCTGTGACTGCTAACAGAGAGAACGGACTTCCTGTGTGCTGTGTCTGCTAACACAGAGAACGGACTTCCTGTGTGCTGTGTCTGCTAACACAGAGAACGGACTTCCTGTGTGCTGTGTCTGCTAACACAGAGAACGGACTTCCTGTGTGCTGTGTCTGCTAACACACAGGCAGAGAACGGACTTCCTGTGTGCTGTGTCTGCTAACACAGAGGCTGCTGAACGGACTCCTGTGTGCTGTGGCTGCTAACACAGAGAACGGACTTCCTGTGTGCTGTGACTGCTAACACAGAGAACGGACTTCCTGTGTGCTGTGACTGCTAACACAGAGAACGGACTTCCTGTGTGCTGTGTCTGCTAACACAGAGGCTGCTGAACGGACTTCCTGTGTGCTGTGTCTGCTAACACAGAGGCAGAGAACGGACTTCCTGTGTGCTGTGTCTGCTAACACAGAGGCTGCTGAACGGACTTCCTGTGTCAAGCTGGGCTGAACAATGTCCACAGAGGTGCAAGGGCAGTGGAAGTAAACAGACCATAATTACACCCAGTGTGTTGATCAGTTGCTAAGATACACAGGTGCCTTGTTGAGCCATATGAAGCACCGTGAGCACCGTGAGGGAGGTGTAAACCACTTGTCAGATAACGGCTCGTCAGTTCGTGCTCACGATTCAACTCCGTTTGACGTCTTACGCTTGCAGGTAAACTAAGAATCTAACGCCCATCGTGGTGTCAGTCAGAGGGTGGAGTGATGGCAGGACGAGCCAATCAGAGGGTTGAGTGATGGCAGGAAGAGAGCTCTATTCTGGTCAGTGTTTTAAATGACCACCTGTATTCCTCACAAGCACTGAGAGCTCTCTGTAGGAGCACACCCCTCTCTCTCTCTCATCCTCCCTTTTCCTTTCATCTTCCCACACCCCAGAGCAGAAACCGTCAAACCACTCAGAAACACTCTCCTGTCTCCCTCCCTCCCTCCTCCCTCCCTCCTCCCTCCCTCCTCCCCCCCCCTCCTCCCCCCTCCTCCTCCCCCCCTCCTCCTCCCTCCTCCTCCTCCGTGTGAGTGTTCGACCCCCTGAGCTCTCTCGATCCAGGCTTAGGGCCCACGTGGCCTGTGAGCGGATTGCATTCCTGACATCACCATGCCAGATGTTTAGGACTGAAATAGCCACGGCAACCACCACGACAACCACCACGGCAACCACCATGACAACAGCCACGGAGTCAGACAACGGTACCGAAATGTAACACCCCTTCCACGTAGTTGACACCCTGAGATGAAGTCCTCACACCAGGAGCCTGGTCTAGTGCGGGGGTCTTCTCTCACCCCCCCTAGCTGTCCCCTGAGGGTCTGTGTGATCACAGCAACACCCTTCACAGCTTCTTCCAGGGAGACGGGAGCTCCTCTCTACAGGCTAGTCTCCCCTCTCCCCGCCCCTGGCTCAGGTCCCCTCTCCTCTCCACAGGCTAGTCTCCTCTCTCCCCTCTCCCCCCCCTGGCTCAGGTCCCCTCTCCTCTCGACAGGCTAGTCTCCTCTCTCCCCTCTCCCCTCTCCTGGCTCAGGTCCCCTCTCCTCTCTACATGCTAGTCTCCTCTCTCTCCCCTCTCCCTCTCCCTGCCCCAGGTCCCCTCTCCTCTCGACAGGCTAGTCTCCTCTCTCCCCTCTCCCCTCTCCTGCCCCAGGTCCCCTCTCCTCTCGACAGGCTAGTCTCCTCTCTCCCCTCTCCCCTCCCCTGGCTCAGGTCCCCTCTCCTCTCGACAGGCTAGTCTCCTCTCTCCCCTCTCCCCTCTCCCCTCTCCCCTCTCCTCTCTCCCCTCTCCCCTCTCCTCTCGACAGGCTAGTCTCCTCTCTCCCCTCTCCCCTCTCCCCTCTCCCCTCTCCTCTCCCCTCTCCCCTCTCTCCCCTCTCCCTCCCCTGGCTCAGGTCCCCTCTCCTCTCACAGGCTAGTCTCCCCTCTCCCCTCTCCCCTCTCCTGCCCCAGGTCCCCTCTCCTCTCTACAGGCTAGTCTCCTCTCTCCCCTCTCCCCTCTCCCCTCTCCCCTCTCCCCCCCCTGGCTCAGTCCCCTCTCCTCTCGACAGGCTAGTCTCCTCTCTCTCTCCCCTCTCCCCTCTCCTCTCTCAGCTCCCCTCTCCCCTCTCCCCGCCCCTGGCTAGGTCCCCTCTCCTCTCTCACTAGTCTCCTGCTAGTCCCCTCTCCCTCTCCCCCTCTCTCCTCCTCTCCCCTCTCCCCTCTCCCCTCTCCTGCTAAGGTCCCCTCTCCTCTCGACAGGCTAGTCTCCTCTCTCCTCTCCCCTCTCCCCTCTCCCCTCTCCCCTCCTGGCTCAGGTCCCCTCTCCTCTCTACAGCGTCAGACGCAGCCTCTCTCAGCGTGACGATCAGACATGGAGATCAAACACACGAGAAGTCGCCGGCTGTAACATACACATTAGCATGATTAAATTGGCCATTTATTAAAAGGCTCCCTGTGCTGGACATCAAGCTGTGCTGGCTCAGAGTGAAGTGTCAGATGCTGTGTGTGTGTCTGTGTGTGTGTGTGTGTGTGTGTCTGTGTGTGTCTGTGTGTGTGTCTGTGTGTGTGTGTGTGTGTGTCTGTGTGTGTCTGTGTGTGTGTGTCTGTGTGTGTCTGTGTCTGTGTGTCTGTGTCTGTGTGTCTGTGTGTGTGTCTGTGTGTGTGTCTGTGTGTGTGTCTGTGTGTGTGTCTGTGTGTGTGTGTCTGTGTGTGTGTCTGTGTGTGTGTCTGTGTGTGTGTCTGTGTGTGTGTCTGTGTGTGTGTCTGTGTGTGTGTCTGTGTGTGTGTGTCTGTGTGTGTGTCTGTGTGTGTGTCTGTGTGTGTGTCTGTGTGTGTGTCTGTGTGTGTGTGTGTGTGTGTCTGTGTGTGTGTGTGTGTGTGTGTGTGTCTGTGTGTGTGTCCTGTGTGTGTGTCTTGTGTGTGTGTCTGTGTGTGGTGTGCGAGTGTGTGTGTGTGTCTGTAAGAGACAGAAGGAGAGAGAGACAACGAGTGGATTCAAGGGTATGTCGCCGAATCTGATCGGTGGAGGTTGTCATGGCGGAGGACGGTATTGAGGAGGTTGGGAGCTTCTGACGGAGACGCTCAGGTGACGGGCTGACAGCGGCGGGGGCTGGGGGGGTTAGGGGCGGGGGCTGGGCTGTCTTGGCAGCAGGAGATTTAAGGCTTGGCAGGGCGTCAGGGAGGGCCTGTTTGGAGTGGTGGGCTTGTTGTGTTTTCCGGAGCGCAGCATTCCGTGGCCACTGACTGAACACGGCGACGCCCTCTCAGCAGTTTACGAGGGATTAGACACAGGACTGAGCCCCCCCCGTCCGCCCAAGACCCCTCCTCATCTCTGCACTGGGGAGATCTGGGAGAAGGGACCTGGGCACACTCTCTTAACCCCCCTCCCTCTCTCTCTGTGTGACCTCCAAAACCCCACAACAGCATTCTTGTATCCATGCGTGCATCCCTCCTGCATCCCTCCTGCTCCCCTCCTGCTCCCCTCCTGCATCCCTCCTGCACCCCTCCTGCATCCCTCCTGCACCCCTCCTGCATCCCCCCTGCATCCCCCCCTGCATCCCCCCCTGCACCCCCCCTGCACCCCCCCTGCACCCCCCCTGCACCCCCCCTGCACCCCCCCTGCACCCCCCCTGCACCCCTCCTGCACCCCCCCTGCACCCCTCCTGCACCCCTCCTGCACCCCTCCTGCACCCCTCCTGCACCCCTCCTGCACCCCTCCTGCACCCTCCTGCCTCCCTCCTGCACCCCTCCTGCTGGGGGCTGGGGGGCTGGGAGGCTGGGGGGCTGGGAGGATGGGGGGCTGGGGGCTGGGGGGCTGGGAGGATGGGGGGCTGGGGGGCTGGGAGGATGGGGGGCTGGGAGGATGGGGAGCTGGAGGCCTGGGAGGCTGGGGGGCTGGGGGGCTGTGGCTGTGAATGCTGTTTGGTTGTTGATGAGGGTAGGGAGTGGAGGGAGTTCTGCGGGACTGGGGCGTGGATAAAGGAGACCGCAGCCTGTGACAGCGTCTCGTCAGCACCTCCGCCTGCTGCCAGACTCCTCCTCTTAACGAGCAAGTTCATTGTTGAGCAGCATAAGGGGACAGAGCACAAGAGGAGACAAGGTTGAGGTATGGCGGAGAGGAGGGAGGCAGAGAGTAGGAGATGAGTGAGACAGAGAGGAGGAGAGGATGGGAGGGATGGCAGAGAGGAGGGGAGGGAGGCAGAACGGAGTAGAGGGGAGGGAGGGCCGAGTGGAGGAGGAGGGAGGCAGTAGAGGAGGAGATGAGGGAGAGGGAGGCCGAGAGCGGGGAGGGAGGTCAGAAAGGCGGACGGGTATGATGCGGAGACTGAGGAGGAGAGCGGGGAGTCGTGCAGTAGAGGATGGTATGGAGGTGTCAGACATGAGTTGTGAGTGAGGCAGAAAGTGAGTGGAGTATGGAGGCAGATGATGCGAGATGAGTGAATGTAGGCAGCATGATAGAGGGGAGGGAGGCAGAAAGGAGGGGTAGGAGGGAGGCAGTAGGAGAGAGGAGGAAGTGGAGGTCAGAGATGGACGGAGAGTGAGGGAGGAGGCAGAGAGGAGGGAGGCAGACGTAGGAGGAGAGGTAGAATGGAGGCAGAGAGAGGTAGCAGA
>CAEFZP010003893.1:0-30789 GCA_903064625.1 Mallotus villosus
ATGCTTTCAGAAGTATGTAATGATGATTTAGGGAAGGCACGGGAAGCAAGGGAACTCTGAACAAGCAGGGTGTGGTCATCTTTCAGAGTCTCCCTATGGAGATCAATTGTTCCTATTGGTTGATGTGTTTTAGCACAGGTATTTGGATAAATAAAGTGCTTAAACAGGATCATATCATGCCATCACGTCAACAAGCACCCACAGGTCCGACTGCAGTTGAACTTTCTCCGACAGCGCCCTCTTCAGTTCCCCTTGGATGTTGCGTCTGGCTGCCTCCAGTATTAGGTCTTGCTCTTGTATCTGCTTGACCACGCGACCTCTCTCCGCCTGACATAGAGACACAGGCAATTAGCGTGAGCATGCTTGTTGTGTGTCTGAGCATGTGGTTGTGTGTGTGTGTGTGTGTGTGTGTGCAGAGCCGGTACCTTGATGCTTGCTTGGTGTTCCGTCTGTAGCCTGGCATTCTCCACTGTGACAGAACGTAGGGCAGCACTCAGTTCAGAGCACTGGTTCTCCAACTGGTCATTCAGACCCTGTGTGTGGCATCAGGACCGGGAGAGGGTGCCAGAGAGAGAACAAGCGAGACAGCACTAGCGCTATACTTTCCACAAACATAAATCTGTGCTTATACCAGGTGCTGTAACACCAGTGTTGTACGGTAGAACAGGGTGCGGTGCTGACCTGTAGTTTGTCTGCAACTGCTCTCAGCTCCACACCATCCTTCAACAGCCAGCTGTTCTCCTGCTGCTGCTTCTGCAGGGCCAGCCGTGCACTCTACACACACACACACACACACACACACATAAACCTCCAATTATGCATTCACACACACACACAATGTGGATCATTTGCTTTCACTTCATGTTTACTACTTGAAGAACCTACTTTCAGTTCATTACTCAATTCAAACACCAAGGAATCTTTCACCTCTGTGAATAGAAAACGAGGACATTAAGATATTAAGACAAAAGTGAGCAAGAAAATTAGGAAACAATCAAAAACGTTATCCCACACAATGCAGTTCTGACCAGTCTGATCCTTAAGCCGCTGACACTCCTCTTGCAGTCTCCGCCCTCTCTCCTCCTCTTCCTGTAGTCTTTCTCTGGTAGACTGTGCGTCAGAACCAAGGGCTTTGCAGTGTTCCTGTACCATCTGAGCCTGGGGGGGGTGGGGGACCAGAACAATGAGTTGTAGTTTAGTTTTTCTTTCTTTAGTGTTGCTTCTGCCCAGCATATTTGGATTCATAAATACCTGTCTTCTCTCCTTCTCCACCACTCTCTCCATCTCCTCCACCCTCTGAAGGAGCTCACTCTGGGATCTGAAAGCCTTGAAAGAGCGAGCAGACTCCTGGGTCACCTGATCCTCCATCTGAGACAGGCAACCGCCATGAAGGACAACATGTGGTGATTATGGCTGGGAAATGAAACACAAGTCGGTTTTGATCTTAAAATTGCTGCATCACCTCTGTCAGTTTCTCGCTCATCTGGACTTTAATCACCTTCAACTCCTCAGCAGCCAAAGCCACATCCATCTACGTCAACACAAACAAGGAATGTCATTAAATCAGGAAGTTATAATTGTGTTGTTAAGATAGGATGGCGATTAGCATTCCCCAGCACATCCTCAAGCAGCAAGTCTTTTGTTCAATACTTGTTGTTTAGTAGTAGTAACTAAATATAGATATGTACTGTGGTTTGAGTTGTAAGCTACCTTGGTTGTGGTGGCCTGCTCCAGGGCCTCAGCCAGCCTGTGGACCTCCCGCTGGGCCTCATCTCTGTCCACACAGGCCTGACAGAGCTGGTCCCTCAGTTTCATCACCTCCCTCATGGAGGCCCTCTGCTCGTCCTCGCTCTCCTGCTGCAGTACGGCCAGCTGCTCCTTCAGGCGGGCTGGACACACACATAACATACACATATTATATATATATATGGTACAGATAATTGAACTTTAAACGACAGCTGCCGAGACATGCAAGTCCAGTCTGTTGATGTACTTTTGAAATGACAGTTTCTGTCAGTAGAGTTTACCTGAGTGCGAGGGGTCCATCTCTCTCTCTGTCTCCAGGCGAAAGGTGGTAAGCTTGAGAGTTTGCAGCAGACTCTCCACTCGACACACTCTGCTCACCAACGAGTTGCACTGGCGCCACAGAGTCCCCTCGCCCCCCTCTGCTCGCCTCATATTCAGGGGGCTAACAGGACGCTGGACGTCCACCGGCTCCAGCATCCGCTCTCGGGAGACCCCTAAACTGCTCATGTCTTTGATGAGAGCCTCGGCCTGCTCCTCGGCCACCAAAAGGCGCTGGTGTAGTAAGGACAACGCCTCCGGAGTAGAGACACCCCCATTCAAGGACGGAATCAGTAAGCGGGACATTGCTGTAGTAACAAGAGGTACCGATTACTACAACTTAAGCACTGCATGCACGATGCTTTCCCAGACGCGCTACATGCCAGCGTGCTGTGGGATCATTGGCTTAATTTTCATACATCACTCTTTGCGAAAGAAACTAACGTGTGGCCTGGCCACATTCAAATCTATTTACTTGAGTTGACAAAAGGAAGACAAACTGTCAGGAAATTAAGTTCGCCAACGTCGTAAACTAAGGAGTGAGCGACATCACAACAAATCACAGCTATGTCTGTGACTGGCTTGAGGGAAAATTAATCGAGCAACATTGGCATGTTAACAACAACATTAAATGCATAATAATGATTAGCGTTTATTAAATAACTAAGGAAAGTGATGGGTTTTATAAATGTAAAAAATCAGCCAGCGACTCGGAAAACTCCTTACCAGAAATTGCCCGCAGTTACTTCCTGCCCGTTTCTATGGAGACGCTTGCAGTTCCCCCCTCTATTCAAATCAACCGCTCCTCAAGTGATTCATCATAAAAGTTCCAGCTGGCAGTCTGACCAAGACCTCATGCCTCGGCTTTGATATTGCCCTTGAGAAATATGGAACGCCGAGTTAGTCAGAATTAAATAAATATATAGATTGGTAAATAAATAGATGCATACAGTCATACATAATTAAATATGCTACTTCGTATTACGCAGACTCTCCCCCAAGAGACCCGCCCTTCTCCGACTCTGATTGGATTTGGCCGTGAACCTGAAACAAACCGATCAAACCAAGTGTGAATTACAAGTGCAGTTCTCACAGTAACAACTAGATGGCAACAGGTTTTTAAACGTTGAGAACAGTAATGTAATGTTTTCCATTTGGGGGAGTGTGTCCTTGTATTGGGGGGAGGTGAGCAAGTCATCCTATTTGGGGGGAGTTGACTCGTATTTGAGGGGAGTGTTTTCATTTGGGGGATGCGCTCATATTAGGGGGTGTGTTTTGCACTTCAGGGCCACCGTATGTTCGTCTAACAATATTTCACGCAGGAGGAGTAGACAAAGTTTGTAAGTTTATTGTCCGGAATGTCCGCTCCTCTTCCGTGACATATGCGGCTGTTGTTTTGTCCGTGTTTGCGATTGGATATACGGTGCAAACACCGCCCCTTTATGTGAACGCGCACATCTCTAGATTAGAAAGATCTGGCTTGAGTTAAAGAGTTGATAACCGCCGTCGTGATACCGTTTATCGTGATTGCGATTGTCTCGCTTTGTGTAGCCGGGTAACTGCGAGTAATCCAGAGCATGTTGATCTTGATTCGTAGTACAGGCCCCTGGTCACTGTGACTTTATTCTGAGAGGTCTCAGGGTTCAGTGAAGGACTGAACTTATTTGTGTCTATTCCAATAGGCCTCTGTAATGCTAGTATTCAATGACACAAGTCTGTGTTCTAGAAAGAGTGGTCTAAAGTCGCAGAGGTTCGATAATATCAGCTTTAATGCAGCAGTTGGAAATCAACAAGTACAGAGCTCTGGGGTTGTCTACGTTTCCCTACCCGCAACAGAGTTTGGGTTGGTTCATGAAGTCCAACTGGCTATCTATCCCTGCCCCAGCATATATTACAGAGTGCAATAAGATAAAAAGATGAAAATAGGGTTGAGCTTTCTCATGCATCAGGGAGTTGTTCTTGCTGGCGCGTCCCACCTGCTCGGGTGCCGTCTCAGCCCGGTTTCAAGGTTGCTTCTGAAATGAAGAGATTAAGACACAAAATACAGCCTGTTCCCCACACCCTGTGTGAGACACAATGTTTAAGCCTGAGCAAAGTTCACAAGACATAACTTTAAGCACAATACATAACTTTAATAAGCACAATATATTCTTTACTGCTCACCAAATGATCAACATTACATTATTTATGCAGAGTGTAAATTATGACGGACAAAATATTTCCTTTTTTGTGAAGGCTGCATGCTCATTACCTTGGAATTGTTTCCTCTAGATCCTCTGTTGGCGAGTCATACTTGATCATGGGCGGAGACTAGACAGTGGGAGACTTCTTCCAGAGAACAACAGAGAGACTACAGAGAGACTCAACCAGAGAGAAACAAGCTTCCAGAGACTAGACACCAGACAGGACCCTAAGAGACCAGACAGAGAACAAAGAGAGACCTGAGTTATGGAGACACATCAGTGTGACACCTGTGGGAAGAGCCTTTCCTCATCCAGTAGCCTCAAGAACCACATGAAGATCCACTCTGAAGAGAAGCCCTACAGCTGTGACCTCTGTGGCTATAGTTGTAAAACAAACGTCAATCTGAAAAGACACATGAAGATCCACACTGAAGAGAAGCCCTACAGCTGTGACCTCTGTGGGAAAACCTTTAACAGGACAGATCATCTCACTCTTCACAGCAGGATCCACACTGGAGAGAAGCCCTACAGCTGTGACCTCTGTGGCTATAGTTGTAAAACAAACGGCAGTCTGACAAGGCACATGAAGATCCACTCTGAAGAGAAACCCTACAGCTGTGACCTCTGTGGGAAAACCTTTAACAGTGCAGATCATCTCACTCGTCACAGCAGGATCCACACTGGAGAGAAGCCCTACAGCTGTGACCTCTGTGGTAAAACCTTTAGCCAGGCTGGCCATTTCAGAGGTCACAGCAGAATCCACACTGGAGATAAGCCCTACAGCTGTGACCTCTGTGGTAAAACCTTTAGCGACGCTGGCAATTTCAGAGTTCACTGCAGGATCCACACTGGAGAGAAGCCCTACAGCTGTGACCTCTGCGGTAAAACCTTTAGCGACGCTGGCAATTTCAGAGTTCACTGCAGGATCCACACTGGAGAGAAGCCCTACAGCTGTGACCTCTGTGGCTATAGTTGTAAAACAAACGGCAGTCTGAAAAGCCACATGAAGATCCACACTGGAGAGAAACCCTACAGCTGTGACCTCTGTGGGAAAACCTTTAGGCAGGCTGCCCATTTCAGAGTTCACTGCAGGATCCACACTGGAGAGAAGCCCTACAGCTGTGACCTCTGTGGGAAAACCTTTAGCCACGCTGGCAATTTCAGAGTTCACTGCAGGATCCACACTGGAGAGAAAAACAACAGCTGTGACCTGTGTGGCTATAGTTGTAAAACAAGCGGCAGTCTGAAAAGCCATATGAAGATCCACTCTGGAGAAAAACCATACAATGTGACTGTTCTGTGTCAGTCATCTCTTGAATATGCCCCACCTGCACGGTTATGTGTATGGTACAGTGAGAGTGTTGGGAAAAATACATGTAAGGATACGGTACACTTTTAGCATACTACAGAAGATGTAGTATATGGTTGATTAAATGTTCAAATAATGATGGGTTCCTCATGCAGCTAACAAGGGCACCATGTGGGTATGTGGTGAGAGTGCCTATTATTCCTGCTGGCCGACTGGTCAGGAACGTGTTACCTTGGGTTTATTGTAGAAGCCCTCAGACCTGTAGATGGGCTGTTGTCAGCTCAGATTTTTAAGAATTAAGATAATAGTTACTTTATTACTTTAATACTGTATGAAATGCTCTTAATTTAACGAACAGTGTTTTGATCTATACTCTGCTGTGTTGAGCTCATGAGAGCATGACTCTTGGTTATGTCCAGGAGAGAAATATGCCTCTTGTATCATTGATAAACTGTCATTATGGCTTATGAAGTGAATAGCTATAAGCTAGTTCTTTTGTATGGTCCGATTAGGAGGTGCCTGTGTTACTAGGATGAATCAGAGGTCACAATATCACCAAAGTGTATAATGCAATGCAACTTTGAACGAGGAAAGTAGAAGGAACTTTAAGGTCATTTCTCGGGCCCTATCTGGAGAGCTAAACAAAAGCTATTCACTTCATTGACTTTTTCACCTGTGATTGGGTACTACCTAATACTTATTCAAATCCTATAATCATGTATATTATATTAATCATGTATATCATGTATATATTATCATGTATGCTCAAGTATTGTTTGATTGTTAAGGTTTTGAAATGTTATTAAACTTGTGAAATGTAAGGCACTAGAGCATGCCCCAGATAAACAGTTGATAAATGTTTGTTGTGTTGTCTTTAAACGTCGAAAGGAGGGAGTGTGGAAGAAATTGGGATTTCCTGTGTGCTTACATTATTCACTAATCAATAGAACTAGTCAATGGATACCAGTGAGTATGTTCTCATGTAAGCTTGCTATTAATAAGAGTAGATTGTGTCTATGTGTCAGGGTTAATAGATGTTCGGGGTCAGGAGAAAGTACTGGCTAAACGTTCCTTGTCATGACTACAAAGAGAGCTCCAACTATGATCTTCTATAGTCTGAGAGTTGTCATGTGTTGGGAGCAGTGAATCTCTTTCTCTGAGACTGTTGTAACATCATTACTGCCTGACAGTCACTATCTATGTTTACATTCTTGTGCTCTATAAAAGATGGTCCTCTGGCCTTCAGAGTGGAGAGAGACATGATTGAGACCTAAGCCTGGTGTTGGGTTGTCATCTTATTGTCAGAGGTCTGGTTTTCTCTCCCAATCTGCAGATTGATAATACTTATTAAAATCCAGAACTCAACTGAACTCAGTCACTCCGTTTATGAAGAGACGGACAAAACACTTTCTTCATCACACTGATGATGGGAGAGTGAGTTTAAGAGAGGTTTGGATGGCTGCTGTGTGGAGAATAGCACAGCCAGACCAAGACGGTGTCTCATATTGAATCAGTGTGAGTGGTGGGAAATACAAAATGGCGATCTCTGCCAATGAGTAGAGAGATGAGTGAATCAATCACTTTATGTTAGTGGGTCTGTGGCTCAGGCTCCAGACAGTCATCAGGATCCTAAGGACAACAAGAGGACCAGCCTCGAATATCTTCACAGGGGTTCTCACTGTAGACCTCTTACTCTGTGCGTCAGGATGATGGGCATCTATAAAAAGAGAAAAGAGTGTGCTAAAACACTAGGATTCATGACCTTGTAATGCAGACATCTACGACCACAGCAAACATGGGCCTACAAAGAGCAACTGTTTAGAACCCCAACCAAAATATGTCAGACACCTGACATCTGATTTACTGGATTTAGGCAATGTTGTAGGTACAGTCTCTGTGAATGAGCATTTTGGGAAATGTGAGGTGAGCAATACTGAAAATAAAACCGTGTGTACAAGGAACAACATGACAGATTTATTGAGCATTTATTTATTTTAGCAGACCGACTATTGTTTTTACCACTCCCAACTGTCAAGTCTGTGTCAAAGATAATTGTCAGAACAACATTCTCAAAAACATTGTCCGACTCCGAGATAAGATACCGTCCTGGTGACGCTGAGCGCTTTGAATCCAACCCAAAACAGAAACCTCCTCTGCATTCCAGTCCTTGTTTTTACAGTCTCTGCAACCGTGTGAGACAGGTGACTCTCTTTCAGGCTGTCAAGAGCCCTGAAAAACTGATCATCATCAACCAGATCCCCCATCCCCCACCATGTAGTAACCATTTTAGCAGATCATTAAATTATCCTGTACAATATGTATTTGTGCTAAAGAAGGCCTGTACTGAATATTTTTGGAAACCAACTTTTATTTTTCTTACTGTTGAGGTAGGATAAGAAAACATTACAAAACAAAACAAAGTGTCTAAGTGATAGGCCTACCGATCATCTTATTTTGATTAAAACATAAAAACAATATTAGGCACATGAAGCAAAAAAAAACAGTAGGCCTATTTGCGCTCAAATGAATGCGAAAAGAATGTGCGCGCTCACATTAACTATTGATGTCCCTGAAAGCTGATATCAGACTTGCGTCCCTGAGCTGTGTAAAGTGGGTTAAGCAAGGGAAGTTTTGTGCGCAGCAAGCTTGAAAGAAAAAAAAGGGATATGAATAGACAGCACAGTGCAGATAATTAAACAAGTGGGGCTATGGGCGTTCAGAATTAACTATACTCCTACAATCTGAGAGTTGTTGGTGAGAAGGATCAGACTGAAACTTAACTCAACCCTTGTGTTATCTTCGGGTCATTCTGACCCATCAGTCATTGTGACCCACCGTCGTAATGCGACAACTTTACCGTATACAAAAACGTGAAAAAAGTGGAGCATTTTGTTCCTGTACTTACTGTGAGTCACACTGGATAAGAGTGTCTGCTAAATGACTAAATATACATTTATTGATTTATTGTTTCCTGGAAACATTCCGGAGAAACCAGTCAAACTTGTAAACCACTTGCATGATGCCCAGAGTGACACCCGTTTTCATTCTATAAATTACAGATCACTGCAGAATGAAACACTTTTGAGACCTTAGGTGGCGTATGCTTGTAATACTGTAAAGGCTGACTACTTATTCACAAGAGAAAGCAATAGACCACAGAAATATTTTGACTACTCAGACGACATTGCTTGATGAAAACCTTACTAACTATTGTGCCAGATTTGGTCTCTCTCTGTCTGTCTCTTAGGCCGGTCAATGATGCTGTCTGCTGTGCCATTAGTCTTTCTCTTCATTCCCTTCCTGCATAAAGGGGCACTTGGTTTCAAGGCAATTTCTTTCTTTGAAAGTGGCTCAAAAACTCACCAACAAATCACAGTTGAAGCAATCTTGGAGACCACTCTACAGGTGTGCAGAGATATGGCCATCGCAGAGGGACGAGACTTTTCATCAGCGGTAAGTAGGTTGTCACTAAGGAGTAAAAACTTTTTGGAGTGTACGTCAATGTGAAATGTGTGTGTGTTTATGTGTTTGTGTAGCCCAGACCCTTGACCACTGAGGGTGTTGCTCTGGCCTGCCAGTCCTCAGGGTCTGAGAGTTTCTCCAGAGCCCAAGGAGACGTCAAATGGAGCAACACATTAGTGGACGCCCGGAAGCTGTTTAGTCCCAGTTAT
Source organism: Mallotus villosus (assembly GCA_903064625.1). NCBI lineage: Eukaryota > Metazoa > Chordata > Actinopteri > Osmeriformes > Salangidae > Mallotus > Mallotus villosus. Next base: position 9,228 of record CAEFZP010003893.1, read on the forward strand.
CACTTTGACAGTGAGACGTTCGAGGAGGGACGTAAACTCATAACTGATGGCATGTCAGTGGTCAAAAATAATATAATCCAAGGAAATTTACAGGCAGCAAGAGAGAAGCTAGGAGAAATCTCACACACATTGCAGGTAATGACATTATAATTGACTGTAATTCTTACATTTACATTTAGCAGACGCTTTTTTCCAGAGCGACTTACAGTAAATACAGGGACATTCCCCTGAGGCAAGTAGGGTGAAGTGCCTTGCCCAAGGACACAACGTCATTGATTGATTCTTACAATTTAACATACGTTTGTAAATGTTTTTGTTATAGAAAAATATATTTTTCTATATTAAATAGAAATGACTTAAATTGGAATTTTGAGGCCTTTCAATGAATGTCACATAACTTATGAATCTTTCATCATTTACCCTAAAGGATTTCTACAGCCACAGTAATTGGATTGAATTAGGAAACCAACTTCCCCATCCTAGTCTAATCAGATCTGACAATTCCATTGGCCCAGTTGCAGGTACATGTACATACCCTGCCAAAAGTACAATATGTGATCAAGAGCAATACCATTGCCATAATGTCAATTTCATATAATTCGTTCATTCATTAATTGTTTTCTTCACCAGATAGAAGCACACCCACCTGTAGGAGCTGTGTTGATGATGACTGTCAGAACAACATTCTGGACAACATTATTAGAGACAAGATACTAACCTCAGGATATTTCAACATTTTTCCGTTCAAACCCGAAGGTAAGAAACTGTAAGGGATTTAATATTGACCAAACAACCAAAACGAATTCCCCTATGTTTGAAGAAAGAGGGGAAAGTGAAAAGTGTATTAACCATTACGCCAATACCAATGGAATTGCAGTTATTTAACTTATGGGTTAAATCATAGCAAGAGAGGTCAAGAGTAAGGTTACATTGCAAATGAATACATGAAAACAATTAGAAGTCAAACAAAATGAAGACTTTAAATCTTACCTACTCTACCATGATTGTTAAATCAGAGAGAAAAAAAGCTGATCAGAAAGCTTTTCTCTTTTTTCCTTTTTTTGATAGGGAAGTGCAGCCATGGAGACTTATTTGACACAGCCAGTTTGATTGAGCCAACGGGGGGCATTAACAAGGACGACCTTGACGCTAAGCACGGCTTTTTACACCTGACTGCTGCGGACGTGGCGATGGCCGCCACCAGAGAACTCCTGGAGGACATCCGAAGTGCTGCTGGGGACAGAAACTTCCTGCAGTACGAGACAAAGAACACATGACAATAGTGTGTTACACAGCTGTAGCATGGTTTACTTGTACACTCTTGTAATCTCTCTCTCTTTCTCTCAGGATGATTGGGATCTCCAATGGAACCAAGGCTCTATGTTTAGTGATCGACACCACAGGCAGCATGTCTGATGACATTGCTGAGGTGAAGAGGGTGTCCTCCTTCATTGTTGACAGCAGAAGAGGAACAAAAGCTGAGCCCTCACTCTACATCCTGGTACCCTTCAATGATCCAGGTGGGACATTCTCATTGGTCGAAGATCAGTAGATTATTCCATTTCAGTGTGCCATTTCTTGTTATCATGGTTTCTCTGTTTCTAATCCAGAATTTGGGCCACTAACGAGGACAACAGATCCAGACTACTTCAAGACCCAGATCAACAGTCTTACTGCTACAGGTGGTGGCGATTTTCCTGAGTTGAGTCTGTCAGGACTCCAGGTGAGCCTACACCAACAGTTAAAACACTCGTCACATGTGACAGAAAGGCTTGACCAGGTCCACACTTACGGCACCCGGTGTCCTCAGTGGCATTTCCCCTGTGTGTTATGCAGCTGGCGCTAACGGGTGCTCCTCCATCCTCGGATATCTTCCTCTTCACTGATGCCACGGCCAAAGATAAGCACCTGATAGGCACGGTGATTGCACTGATAGAGCGCACCAAATCAGTGGTGAGCAAACTTGAGGCCCAGAGACAGTGTACTGATGTATGTACTGTCATGAATACAGTATGCTATGATCACAAACACTCCCACCAGTGTATCTGACAGTAAATATGTCATACTGAATATGACAAGAAAAAAATCCAGCTCTTTTTCAACTAGAAGTTTTTTTGTCAATCTTAACCTTACATGTACCTTTTGATGTAATCTATCTCTTTCCCGTTTTACAAATTTTAGGTGAATTTTATGTTGACTGGGAGGCTCGCGTCCAGAAGGAGAAGAAGAAGAAGTGGAAGTATTGACCCAGGGCAGACCACTCAGATGAGATCGGTGGACGCCCAGCTGTACAGGGACTTGGCCCAAGCCTCCGGGGGACAGGCCATCCAGGTCACCAAGACCCAGCTGCCCCAGGCGACCAGCCTGATCTTGCAGTCCACCAGCTCCAACCTGGTAATGTACCACTGAGATGAGAAACTATTCCGTAGTAATTGATTCAGACTTGATTCCTCTGTGTTGGTAGCCTATCTGTATTTGACTGTGGCATCCACACCCCTTTCAATTCGTTTAGATGCAGTTCTATGGCTAAGAATGAAAAAAAAGACTAAATATCTATGGGCGTGTGAAGCCCTCTGTGACATGGCTTATAAAAAGGGCTATACAAATAACATTTGATTTTATTTATTTATTTCCCGTGCTTCTTTCATTGTCTTTTGTTCTCTCTTCCTCAGGTGACTCTTCTGCAGGCTGTGAGGAGCCCTGGAAAACCAGATAACTTCTCCTTTCTTGTGGATGTGTTTGTGACAAATGTGACCATCTACATTGTTGGGTCTGCCCCCTCATTTACTCTTATTAATCCTGCAGGTGACAACAGTCTTTACAATATGTTTTTTTCTTGGTATGACATATATAGCTCTCATTCAAACTGCTAATATTACTAATGATGTATTAGTATTTGTATTGTGTGACTTGTACAGTGATGAAACCAGAGCCCATTATGTCTGTTTCAAACAAACTTTCAATCCTTACAGAATATCATATTATTTATGGTTGCCTTATCCACAGGTGTGTCACAGAGTAACCTTGACATCATTGTTACGCTGGCATCGGTCCAAAGTGTGGGGACATTTCAAACATTGCTGCTGAATAAAAAAGTGGGGCTCTGGGAAATCAGAATTGACTCAGCACAGCCCTACACTCTGAAGGTTGTAGGTGAGAATGATTACATCTTGGGAGGGGGTTAAATAAGCCTTCCATGCCTTTGCTAAATCTATTCTAATATAATGTAACTGTGTTTTACTTTTGCTCATATGTGACATTCACTAAAATTGTTATCTTATTAATCACCTTTGTCAAAAGTCAAAAAATATTTTTAATGATGTATGCAGAGTCCAAAATTTACTTTTTGGCTTATCAGCCAAGGTGGCTGGTAGATGAAAGAAATTATCAGACAGATTTTTTTACCAGCCCCCAAAAATATATTGCTTTTGACTAGCTATTGCAATTTGCTTTTGGTAGTAATTATCAAGCGATCTTGGTCTCATATGCGATTCTCAATGAATATTATAGTTGTGTGAAGTGATAATGGTTTATGGTTATTATGGTAATTGACCTGGGTTGTAGCTACTATAAGCCTACATCACCCCAAAAAAACGGTATGATGACCGACATGATTAACGTTAGGTATGCGCACAACACATGCAGAGCAGATACAATCATATTAATGTGACAGCAAACCAGCAGCTCTCTCTAGCGCATGTAGGAAATTATATTTCCCCCCCCCCAGTGTGGCGTGTAGTCTCTGTAATTTACCAGAAATTTACCAGAATGTATGCATTTGGTGATTGGCGAGTGCAAATTTTGGACGCTGGCTGTATGTGACTGTGATCATCTCGTCGTTCTGGAGACTAGTGTTTGCCAAATTCCTATATTATTCTTCTTTCAGGTCAAAGCGCTCTCAATTTTCTGTTTGAACTTGTGGAGGTTGCCCAAGGCTCAAGTCTGGCCATTTTAAACACCCGTCCAGCATCTGGTGAGAGAGGAAGATTCTATCTCCCATTGCAGAAGCATTCATATCAACATAGATTGGTTTGATATTGGCTTTCTCTCAGTTCCTCATCATCGTCGTTTAATCTTCTTCTAGGCAGCAACGCCACCCTGGTGGTCACGGTAACAGGCAGCGACTCTGTGGAGGTGACAGAGGTGGCATTGGTAGAGTCCTCGGGGACGCAGGAGATCAAAGGCAGCGTGCAGCCAATGGGGGGCGGAGATTTCCTTGTGACGATGGGTAAACTACCTGCCGGCGACTTTTTAGTGCGTTTTAGTGGAGTAGACAGCAGCAGCAGAACCCGGGCTGCACCTATCAGCTTCCAGAGACAGTCCTCCACTCGTGTCCGGACCTCCAGTTTCATGGTTACGGTGAGCCCTCGGGTCATTCAGATATCTCACTGCTCTTCCACCAGCTTTCCATCCAGAGAGACACCTATCCTGGGATTATGGTATAATCTCGCCTCATTGTAATTTTTCATGTAATTTGCTGTTTGACCACAGTGTGGATGACTGTCTTTGCTGTGTCCCTCAACATCAGGCTATATCTGACGATGTCTTCGAGCCAGGATCCTCCCCTGTAGTCCCATTCACAGTGTCAACCAATGGCACGGGAGGAAACTTTGTTATCCAAGCCACCAACAACAAGGGGTTCGGATCCTCCTTTCCGTCCAGCCTGTTTGTAGAGACTGGAGGGAGCGCTAACGGGACTGTTACCATCACAGTGCCCGCCGACACGCCCTCAGGCAGTGACGTCACCCTGACCATTGAAGCTCAGGCCCCAGGGACGGTTGACACCAATTACGCCGTGCTGCGCCTCTCTATCACGCGCCAGGTAACACACCAAACACACAGGAATTCCTTGTGAGGTTTATTCTCCAAACAATCCTCTCACAAGTAGGGCAGAGGGTGGGTCAGATAGCTTGTTTGTAGAATACAATTTTAACCAGTCTTGACTAGATGTCACTTCAAACAGCTCCTCCTGTTCTTGTCGTTTCCTCCTCTAAGGCGACAGACGTGACTCGCCCTGTCTGCCTGATCGTCAGCGTAACGGCCAACTGCTCCGCCAACTGCAGCCTTTCCACGTGGCAGCTCTCTGCAAACCTCTCCGACGGTAACGGGACGGGCATCCAGCGGATCACCCTGCGCCAGGGTGACGGCACCCTCAACACCACTAGGGTGTTGGACTCTAGGGGTGAAAACGTGACCCTGACACTCTACAGTGCCTCCTGCTGTTCTCCAGATGTAGTGCTGGTGGCTGTGGATGGTGAGGGGAATGTGGGCACGTGTTTCCAGTCCATCAGGGTGGCGACGACAACGGTGGCTACCACCAGTCAGGCGCCTAACACCACTGTCTTTACCACTCTGCCTATGACCAATGCTACAACGGTGGCTAGCACCAGCCAGGCGCCTAACACCACTGTCTTTACCTCTATGCCTATGACCAATGCTACAACGGTGGCTAGCACCAGCCAGGCACCGAACACCACTGTCTTTACCTCTATGCCTATGACCAATGCTACAACGGTGGCTAGCACCAGCAAGGCACCTAACACCACTGTCTTTACTTCTCTGCCTATGACCAATGCTACAACGGTGGATACCACCAGCAAGGCACCTAACACCACTGTCTTTACCTCTCTGCCTATGACCAATGCTACAACGGTGGCTAGCACCAGCCAGGCGCCTAACACCACTGTCTTTACCTCTCTGCCTATGACCAATGCTACAACGGTGGCTAGCACCAGCCAGGCGCCTAACACCACTGTCTTTACTTCTCTGCCTATGACCAATGCTACAACGGTGGATACCACCAGCAAGGCACCTAACACCACTGTCTTTACCTCTCTGCCTATGACCAATGCTACAACGGTGGCTAGCACCAGCCAGGCGCCTAACACCACTGTCTTTACCTCTCTGCCTATGACCAATGCTACAACGGTGGCTAGCACCAGCCAGGTGCCTAACACCACTGTCTTTACCTCTCTGCCTATGACCAATGCTACAACGGTGGCTAGCACCAGCCAGGTGCCTAACACCACTGTCTTTACCTCTCTGCCTATGACCAATGTTATTACGGTTCCTGTAAGCAACACCACTGTCTTTACCTCTCTGCCTATGACCAATGTTATAACGGTTCCTGTAAGCAACACCACTGTCTTTACCTCTCTGCCTATTACCAATGTTATAACGGTTCCTGTAAGCAACACCACTGTCTTTACCTCTCTGCCTATGACCAATGTTATAACGGTTCCTGTAAGCAACACCACTGTCTTTACCTCTCTGCCTATGACCAATGCTATAACGGTTCCTGTAAGCAACACCACCAGCAGTGGGACTACTTTAGATGTGTCCGCTTCTATCTATCTCACTGTTGTTCCTCTTGTAATCCTGAAGCTTGGCATTTAACTAGTTGGTGGATCACATTGTGATGTTGCGAGTATCACAACAGTATGTTTCTATGTAGAAGTTATGATTACTATTGAGTAATTATTCGATATTAGATTCAATATTCGATTATTCTATATTATTATTAGATCAATGGGCAAATTATTATCATTATTTGGTATCCATCCAATCATCATCTTCTGTTTATCCGGGGTCGGGTCGGGTGTGTGTAATTTAAATAAATTAAAATGTCTTAATTTGTTTGTTTCACAACCATGCTTTACTTCCTGCTTTGTATAGTTACCATGTACATTTGCATAAACAAAGTAGGGTATATTCAGAATTCTTGTTTAAATGATAGACTAGGCCTATAAAAGTGGCAGTTAATGTGGCAAATGTTATTTGACAATAATGAATTATTCATTCATCACCTGTGTTCCAGTGTAGGTCAGACAGCGGTAGCCTACTCAGAATAAGAATCAGAAATTGATTTATTCGCCATGAAAGTTTGCACAGACAAGGAATTTGCTTTGGCAGGAAGGTGCATACAATAAACATATAGGAACCTTAATTTTAAATATGTGGACTATCTATACTAAGGGTACATAAACTAGCAATACTAAGTGGAATACTGATTACTAGCCTAGTTCAACCCTAAAGTGTAAACATTCCGTCCGGTTGTGCTTGCCTTGTTTCATTATTATAGCTAACTATTAGGCTGCTATACCTACTTCCAAGTTTATTCTGAGCAACATCCTAAAATTGACAAGTCAGAAGCTACTCCTGTAGCACATTGAAAATATAGCTCTAGTGCTACAGACAGACACAAAATTGAAATTAAAGTTTAAAAGTCTGTTTACCAATGACTATCTGTCAGTAGACTCTTTTGTCTACTATCATCGAGTTCATTGTTTGATTGTTCGAAAGGTGACAAACTGTGATATTTGCTCGCCCTCTAGAGGATGATTGGAGGAAGTGCGTATGGTTTGAACGGGGGGAGAGACAGTTGTCTGCCTCTCCGAGAGGTGTTAAGCCCAATTTATACTTAGGTCGCCGACACTTTTGAAAAGGTCGCCGACAGAAATGACATCACGGTCGACACTTTTAACCGTCGCTTGGAAGTGTCGCCTACAAGGAGAAATTTCTACTGGCGCTGATGTCGTCACATAGTGTCGCGCAAGTGTGATTGGCTAGATAGACCTCACGCGTTGTCAATAGGTGCGTTCGACATGACCTCGCTTCATGCAGCGCTGCAGCTGGCTTCAGGCGGCTGACTTGAAACAGTGAATTGTGGTTAGACTTTTTGTCCGACTTGAGACGGCGCCGAGGCTAGGTCACTGTGACGTAGCCATCAAAGTACCGTGAGATCGATTCGAGAACTGCCGGCTGTGTAGACGAGCGCATTTTCTCAAGAGCAACTGCACGGCTTCAAATGACGACACAGCTATTTCATGATTGGCCAGACTCACACACGACAACTTTGACGCTTGTTTTGTAATTATTCTGACACCTTCAGTTTCGCTAATGCTCAAATCCGGACCAAACAATTTGATTGAATAAAACATTTGTTGAAGAAAGGGTTTTGGGCCACCTCTTCTACTACCGGAAAGACTAAGTGTAATTATAAATAAAGTAACGTAAGCAAACAGCGCTTGATCGGCCATGACTGACATCAACGCAGCAAACCACGAGAAGCTGGAATGTCCAACTTCACAGAGCCGTTTTCAACTCCTCCCCGACTGCAAGCGGCTACTCTCGCTGGTCGTTTCATGCAGCCGCAGTCCATGTCGAACGCACCTATTGTTTGAATTTTCAGCTAGCGCTCAACAGCTGTTTTCTAACAGCTGATTTCCAACAGCATAAACGCATATAAAAAACAGATGTTTTGATGGAGGAAAGATTGGCGGAGCAAGCGAGAAAATATCCTCACCTCTATAATGCCTCTCTGCCGTTTTATAAAACAATTCAGTTTACATCGTCCGCCTACGTCAGAACGTCCAGTGTCACGCGAACATTGAGCACAGGCGACGGTTTGCCGAAGTATAAATGCAGCAGCCTGACCGACACTTTTTTGTTTTCGTCGACGACCTTTTCAAAAGTGTCTGCGACAGAAGTATAAATTGGCCTTTAAGCCTCAGGAAACCCAAATCCACAATATTCTTTTCTAATTCTGAATATGTAATTTAGATTGTGGGCCAAAAGATGATCGTATGTGAAGCAATAATATTAACTTATTTGAATCACATATCTTACAAAAGTGTACATACCTTGATGATGCTGGTGATGATCATTATACATTCTAACTTACCATAGGGCCTACTGTTCGGGTTAGGGCTCACTTGGCAAGCTGATAGAACAGTGCCCCCTCCCTCCCCTGGTCAGTTTTCAATAGGTAACCAATTTTGGTACAACACACCCAAACATCTTTAATCCAATCTAGCTAACTAAGGAAAAGACAATATTTAAAGTGGATGGTTTATTGCAGTAGGTAGGCAGGAAGGTATTAGCTATCCGCTGAAAAGTGGATGTCCCTCTCTGAGCTAGTGCCAAGCCGTTGCTTCATAATGAGTTCTTCGAAATGTTGCTTAAGATGGAGGATTATGGAGAGAGATATATGTCTCAAAAGTATTCGTAAATGCAAGTACCATGATCCACAAATGTTTCACGATTTACAAATGTGTTTTGCGATCCACAAATTATCAACAATTGCATTTTGGATATCAAGAATTCGAATTTTGGATATCAACAATTGCATTTTGGATATCAAGAATTCGAATTTTGGATATCAACAATTGCATTTTGGATATCAAGAATTCGCATTTTGGATATCAAGAATTGCATTTTGGATATCAAGAATTCGCATTTTGGATATCAACAATTGCATTTTGGATATCAAGAATTCGCATTTTGGATATCAACAATTGCATTTTGGATATCAAGAATTCGCATTTTGGATATCAACAATTGCATTTTGGATATCAAGAATTCGCATTTTGGATATCAACAATTGCATTTTGGATATCAAGAATTCGCATTTTGGATATCAACAATTGCATTTTGGATATCAACAATTCGCATTTTGGATATCAACAATTGAATTCTGGATATCAACAATTCGAATTATTGATATCAAGAATTGAATTCTGGATATCAACAATGTATGCTAATGACTAGCCTATCATGTGGGCGGGAGTAGGCAGGCTACGTAAATTCTGTTTGCAAAGGCGTAACATTTTCTACGCTAAGAGCGTTGCCCACTGCGGCCATTGTAGACTTTGCAATCCATTGCGTTCGGTTTAGTTCAACATTGATTTTGAAAATGGATTAAGTTAGATGTTTTGAGACCCCCAAAAACGTAATAATTGTCCTAATTTTTCTGAATGTAGGCTATTGTACGTGTAACAGAGTTATCTGGGTTCAGATTAAATTCCACTGAATTGACAGGGGGGCTTGCATTTGTGGATCAGAAAGCTATTTGTGCTTGGATCTCAAAAGACCGAAAAGTTTGTCTCAAAAGTAGGCCTACGTCACTGGAAGAAGGTTTGCAAGCGTGTATTGGGCGATCCACAAATGCAGATTCAACACTTCACACGCGAATTGTAGATTTACAAATGACAGACCATGAGCAATGCACACACGAAATGTTAAGTATTTTAAGAAATTACAGACAATATATTTACGAATGGACATCTATGTGTACAAATCATAGCACATTTATGTAAATGTTAACTTACAACTCACGAGTAGGGCCTAAGATTTTTGTTTTTGTGGATCGCAAAACACATTTGTAAATCGTGAAACATTTGTGGATCATGGTACTTGCATTTACGAATACTTTTGAGACATATCTCTCTCCATAGAGGACCTCTTCTTTGAGTGCAAGAACAGCGGGATCCGGAACCGAAGCGTAGTCGTGGTCTGCCAGTAATTCACCCATCTTCTTCTTCATAACCCAGATAACGTGTTGGGTAAAGGTTTTCCTGAGTTGGCGCTTTGTCCACAAAATGAAACGAACAGACATAACAATATTTCGGAGGATGTTTTAAGTTGAGGTTTTTCAGACAATTTATTTGAGCCTCGTCATCGTCTTTGGGCAGTGGATGGAAGCTGTACCATTTCGGGCACGAACACTCTATTTTCTTTTTTGGCTTGTGGTCAAAACACTCCGATTTCAACCAATTGTTTAGTTTTGTCCGGTTGTAAGTACACCCGCGAACGGCACACGTTGTTCCCGAGCTTTTTAAAGCCATAATATTAACCAGCAACAGCAGCGATGTGATTAGCTTCGACCGGAAGTACTCCACCGGAAGTATCGCCCACAAAACGTTTACCCAGCAACCCATAGACATCTATGCAGCCCTGATGCAGCCATGTCTATGTATGCAGGCAGCCATATAAAGATGTCTATGTATGCAGCAACCACCCTAGGAAACTTGTGGGGGACGGGGTTTATATCTATGGGGTTTGTACGGTGGCCCTGAAGTGCAAAACACACCCCCTAATATGAGCGCATCCCCCAAATGAAAACACTCCCCTCAAATACGAGTCAACTCCCCCCAAATAGGATGAGTTGCTCACCTCCCCCCAATACAAGGACACACTCCCCCAAATGGAAAACATGACATTACTGTTCTCAACGTTTAAAAACCTGTTGCCATCTAGTTGTTTACTGTGAGAACTGCACTTGTAATTCACACTTTGTTGTTCATCATCCCACCCGCATTCTGTGAAGACTCGTCCTATTCTGCCCCTGATTGGGTAATACTTGCTGCCATCGTTGGTTTGATCGGTTTGTTTCAGGTTCACGGCCAAATCCAATCAGAGTCGGAGAAGGGCGGGTCTCTTGGGGGAGAGTCCCCCCCCCCTGCGTAATACGAAGTACGATATTTAATTATGTATGACTATGACTGTATGTATCTATTTATTTACCGATCTATATATTTATTTAATTCTGACTAACTCGGCGTTCCATATTTCTCAAGGGCAATATCAAAGACGAGGCATGAGGTCTTGGTCAGACTGCCAGCTGGAACTTTTATGATGAATCACTTGAGGAGCGGTTGATTTGAATAGAGGGGGGAACTGCACGCGTCTCCATAGAAACGGGCAGGAAGTAACTGCGGGCAATTTCTGGTAAGGAGTTTTCCGAGTCGCTGGCTGATTTTTTACATTTATAAAACCCATGTCTTTCCTTAGTTATTTAATAAACGCTAATCATTATTATGCATTTAATGTTGTTGTTAACATGCCAATGTTGCTCGATTCATTTTCCCTCAAGCCAGTCACAGACATAGCTGTGATTTGTTGTGATGTCGCTCACTCCTTAGTTTACGACGTTGGCGAACTTAATTTCCTGACAGTTTGTCTTCCTTTTGTCAACTCAAGTAAATAGATTTGAATGTGGCCAGGCCACACGTTAGTTTCTTTCGCAAAGAGTGATGTATGAAAATTAAGCCAATGATCCCACAGCACGCTGGCATGTAGCGCGTCTGGGAAAGCATCGTGCATGCAGTGCTTGTAGTAATCGGTACCTCTTGTTACTACAGCATGTATGTCCCGCTTACTGATTCCGTCCTTGAATGGGGGTGTCTCTACTCCGGAGGCGTTGTCCTTACTACACCAGCGCCTTTTGGTGGCCGAGGAGCAGGCCGAGGCTCTCATCAAAGACATGAGCAGTTTAGGGGTCTCCCGAGAGCGGATGCTGGAGCCGGTGGACGTCCAGCGTCCTGTTAGCCCCCTGAATATGAGGCGAATACTCGGGGGAGCAGAGGGGGGCGAGGGGACTCTGTGGCGCCAGTGCAACTCGTTGGTGAGCAGAGTGTGTCGAGTGGAGAGTCTGCTGCAAACTCTCAAGCTTACCACCTTTCGCCTGGAGACAGAGAGAGAGATGGACCCCTCGCACTCAGGTAAACTCTACTGACAGAAACTGTCATTTCAAAAGTACATCAACAGACTGGACTTGCATGTCTCGGCAGCTGTCGTTTAAAGCTCAATTATCTGTACCATATATATATATAATATGTGTATGTTATGTGTGTGTCCAGCCCGCCTGAAGGAGCAGCTGGCCGTACTGCAGCAGGAGAGCGAGGACGAGCAGAGGGCCTCCATGAGGGAGGTGATGAAACTGAGGGACCAGCTCTGTCAGGCCTGTGTGGACAGAGATGAGGCCCAGCAGGAGGTCCACAGGCTGGCTGAGGCCCTGGAGCAGGGCCACCACAACCAAGGTAGCTTACAACTCAAACCACAGTACATATCTATATTTAGTTACTACTACTAAACAACAAGTATTGAACAAAAGACTTGCTGCTTGAGGATGTGCTGGGGAATGCTAATCGCCATCCTATCTTAACAACACAATTATAACTTCCTGATTTAATGACATTCCTTGTTTGTGTTGACGTAGATGGATGTGGCTTTGGCTGCTGAGGAGTTGAAGGTGATTAAAGTCCAGATGAGTGAGAAACTGACAGAGGTGATGCAGCAATTTTAAGATCAAAACCGACTTGTGTTTCATTTCCCAGCCATAATCACCACATGTTGTCCTTCATGGCGGTTGCCTGTCTCAGATGGAGGATCAGGTGACCCAGGAGTCTGCTCGCTCTTTCAAGGCTTTCAGATCCCAGAGTGAGCTCCTTCAGAGGGTGGAGGAGATGGAGAGAGTGGTGGAGAAGGAGAGAAGACAGGTATTTATGAATCCAAATATGCTGGGCAGAAGCAACACTAAAGAAAGAAAAACTAAACTACAACTCATTGTTCTGGTCCCCCCACCCCCCCCAGGCTCAGATGGTACAGGAACACTGCAAAGCCCTTGGTTCTGACGCACAGTCTACCAGAGAAAGACTACAGGAAGAGGAGGAGAGAGGGCGGAGACTGCAAGAGGAGTGTCAGCGGCTTAAGGATCAGACTGGTCAGAACTGCATTGTGTGGGATAACGTTTTTGATTGTTTCCTAATTTTCTTGCTCACCTTTGTCTTAATATCTTAATGTCCTCGTTTTCTATTCACAGAGGTGAAAGATTCCTTGGTGTTTGAATTGACTAATGAACTGAAAGTAGGTTCTTCAAGTAGTAAACATGAAGTGAAAGCAAATGATCCACATTGTGTGTGTGTGTGAATGCATAATTGGAGGTTTATGTGTGTGTGTGTGTGTGTAGAGTGCACGGCTGGCCCTGCAGAAGCAGCAGCAGGAGAACAGCTGGCTGTTGAAGGATGGTGTGGAGCTGAGAGCAGTTGCAGACAAACTACAGGTCAGCACCGCACCCTGTTCTACCGTACAACACTGGTGTTACAGCACCTGGTATAAGCACAGATTTATGTTTGTGGAAAGTATAGCGCTAGTGCTGTCTCGCTTGTTCTCTCTCTGGCACCCTCTCCCGGTCCTGATGCCACACACAGGGTCTGAATGACCAGTTGGAGAACCAGTGCTCTGAACTGAGTGCTGCCCTACGTTCTGTCACAGTGGAGAACGCCAGGCTACAGACGGAACACCAAGCAAGCATCAAGGTACCGGCTCTGCACACACACACACACACACACACACACACAACCACATGCTCAGACACACAACAAGCATGCTCACGCTAATTGCCTGTGTCTCTATGTCAGGCGGAGAGAGGTCGTGTGGTCAAGCAGATACAAGAGCAAGACCTAATACTGGAGGCAGCCAGACGCAACATCCAAGGGGAACTGAAGAGGGCGCTGTCGGAGAAAGTTCAACTGCAGTCGGACCTGTGGGTGCTTGTTGACGTGATGGCATGATATGATCCTGTTTAAGCACTTTATTTATCCAAATACCTGTGCTAAAACACATCAACCAATAGGAACAATTGATCTCCATAGGGAGACTCTGAAAGAGGACCACACCCTGCTTGTTCAGAGTTCCGCGGTTACCCAGGAGACAGCTGTCACTCAGAGGGAACTGCTGGAGCGTACCATTGAGAGGTTACGGGGGGAGCTGAAGACAGCCCAAAAAGACAGAGATGTCATGAGACAAAACAGGGACTCTGCTAAAATGGAGGTACCGATTGCTGGTTTAATATAACTCAAAACGTCCTGTGTAGCACATGGGGTTTATTTTGTTATCCTTTTTGTCTCTCAGATATGTGTAGTGGTCGCTAAGCTTGAGGGAGAGAGGAGCTCACTGGAGCGACAACTCACTGAGACTAAGGTACTGATCGTGCAACATCAAATCAGAATTAAGTGTCAGCTCATAGCTGTATGATAGGGCATTTAGAATTAAAACTTCATTAGATAACCAAGGACCATCTCTTCAATAATGGCCTCTGACCAATGGCGTTCTGGCTTTTCAATGATTGACAGCGGGAGGCGGAGACTCTGAGCTCCACCTTGCAGAGACTGGAAGGAGAGAACAGGAGGCTCATGGGGAAAGTTGCCAGCAATGGAGCACCAACAGGTGAGAAGTCACGTCAAGCCTGTGTTCTGTGAATTTCAAAGGGGGAATGGTGAATACAGTTTCACATTTTCTTTGCTTTGTTTCAACTGAAAATAATGAATTATGTTTCACTCTGCCGCGGGGGTGCCCTTTGGGGGTGCCCTTTGGGGGTGCACTTTGGGGGTGCCCTTTGGGGGTGTCCTTTGGGGGTGCCCTTTGCTGGGATTTCCTGAAGTTCTACAGTTGTGCTAGTGCTGACTGCAATACCTTGAGTTGTGCAATTGGCTGCTTACTTTCTTCACTGCTCATATAATGTTGCCACAGCCTGTCGTGTATATATGTTATATTCATGTTCTTCTCCTTTTCTCCTTCCCTTTTGTCTTCTCTGTTCTTTTACCCAGCATGCACAGCAGCAGGTGGAACAGATGCTGGAGGAGCTTACTGACAACAAGAGCAAGCTGGCTTATGAGAAAGGAAAACTACAGGTAAAGAGATCCCATATGACCCTATAACACACCACTGGTTGTTCAGCCATGTTTGTAGTCCGTTTAACAACGCTGCTCTTCTACATTGTCTTTTGTCCCACTAGAAGAGGGTGGATCATCTTGAGGAGGAGCTACAAGCTCTGAAGGATGCCCAGGTAGAAACTGTGCGAAGAAACAAGGCCAGCACTTGTCTGGAGAACAAGTACACGCAGGTACACACACGCAGGTACACGCACACTTTCTGAATACAAGCTTGCCTACTAAACGGACATCTGATGTCCTCTCTCCTGCGTAGGCTAGCGCTGAACTGAGTACGTGGAAGACATCCTGCCATAAGCTGGAGAAGCAACTCAAACAGGTAGTGACCTTCGTAGTAACCTCTCTAGTAAACATGTCTAAATGCAACAACGCGCTTCTCCAACACCCCTCCATCCCCAGACCGGGGAGGAGGCGCAGGCCCAGCGGGGGGCGTTGGCGGCGGCCTTGGCGGAGAGGGAGTGCGTCGTGACGGTGCTCCAGAGCTCGAGGGAACAGCTTTCCCGTCTGCAGGAGCAGCACAGGGACAAGGTCAGAGGTCGACGCGGGGGGGTGGGGAGGGTCACCTCAATACAACGCCTTTGGCTAGGCGAAAGCTGCACGCACAAGAGTGGTTGCTGCACGACCGTTGACCTCGGTGTGGAGTCAGGTTGTGGCGGCCGTGTCACTCACGCCTGTTCTGTCCGCTCACAGACAGGGATGGGGTTATTGTTGGGAGAGCAGTTCGTCGTCGTTCCTTATCATGTGTGTGTGTGTGTGTGTGTGCTGTGTTCCCGGGCTCCAGCAGGGTGAGCTGGGGGGTTCTTCCCAGGTTGGGGGCACGTTGACCCAGACCCTGGAGGGGGTCATGGCCTCCCACGCCAGAATCCAACTCAGCACAGAGAGCCTGCAGCAGGAGCTGGGGGGGCAGGAGCAGGAGCTGGCCGCGCTCAGGAGAGACAAGTAGGTCTCTTTGTGTGTGTGTGTGTGTGTGTGTGTGTGTGTATGTGTATGGGTATCTGTTCTTGAGTCTATGTATATGTGTGTGTTAGTGAGTGAGTGAGTATGTGTTTTTGTTTGTGAATATGTCAGTGCGTTTACATGATGGTAGTAATTCGAATCTTGCTTAATTCGAAAAAATGCTACTCTCTGGCGGAACTGGATTATCCGAATGTACATGACAAGTGAATAAACCGAATTATTGGCCGAAAGCATGTAATATCCCAGTCCGATACGTGGCGTTGTTTTCATTACAACTAGTGGTGATACAGCCATTTCCGCTTGACCTCTTCACCACTACCAACAACAACAACCATATATATATATATAAAGGCGTTTACATATATTTATGACAACAACATCAACATTTCGAGAAAGAGGGCAAGGTGACGCTACGTCCCTCTACATTTAGTGCATGATGACAATAGGAGTAGCCTACTGCGAATGCAAACGGCGATATTGGCTAGATTGATAAAGTAGAGAAGACGCCGCCGAAAGAACATGGATAATTTAATTCAGACCACCAATATGTGGTTGCACTTTGCCACAGTACCACAAAGGTCTCGACGAACAGTCTTGATGAAGAGCAAACACAAAGTCTTCTGGGTTGTACATCGCGTTGTTTGTTTGTTTCTACTGGGCCAGCTCCTGGCAGCGACAACCTTTTTTGACTTCCGTGTCACGACCTGGGAGGGTGGCTCAAGCATGCGCAAAGACGCTGAATCCAGTTCATAGTCCGATTAAGCGTTTACATGCATGCGTTATTCGAATTATCAATCGAATCGGACCGAGTTATCCCGGGGTGTCGATCGGATCGTAGTCGGATCGCAATGATTCGAATTAAGGTGTTTACAAGAAACGGATAATTCTATTTCAATCCGATTAAGCCAGTAATTCGAATGCATGTAACCGCAGTGAATGTGTGTGTCAGTGAGTGTGTGTACGTTTGATGACTGTACTCCAGACTGCAGGGTCAGAGAGAGGTCGGGAGACTACAGACAGAGGTGAAGAATCTGCAAGTCATCCTGCAAACCACTCGCTCAAAGAGAAACAAAGTGATGCCCCACTGCACAACCTAACCTAGCCATCACCTTCCTCCTGATTTCAAAACACACATACAGACAACCTTGTGTTGAGTTGCCCAGTATTGACTGATATGATCACCATGATGACTGACAAGGATACACTGTTCCAATTTACCTAGCTGGGACCCCTGAGAGAAACCTTAGACATGGCCAGGCTGGACAACAAAAAACTGGCTCTGAGTTTAGAGCAAGCAGTGTTGGCCAACACTACCCTGCAGGGGAAGCTTGACATGGCTAGAGACCATCACCAGAATACGGTCTTACAGAGGTAAAGACTGCCTGTAATGATGGAAATGCTCTATGTTTGTTTATAACAGCTTTGTTTGTGAGTGAAACAAGTGTGTGTGCGTGTGGTGTCTCAGAGAGGCGGAGCTACACGAGGCCAGGGCACAGATTGGTCAACTTTCTGAGCATTTGGATCACATGAGTAAAGAGAAGGACTCTCTGAGGAAGGTGTCTAAAACAGAGCTCTCCGAGGTATGTACGCACACATACATACACACACACCCTCACATACACCCTCTTCTACCACTCACTTCCTTCATGTATTCCTTATAACCCATCAGTTAAAAAAGGCTCTGGAAGACTCTTCTGCCAAGTCAGGTGAACTTTCCCGAGCCAATCGGGAGCTTCGGGAGAAGGTGTCTGAGCTGGAGAAGATGGTGTCCAATCAGAGAGACCGTATTAAAGATCAGAAGACCCAGCTAAAGCAACACCTGGAGAGCAGAGCTGTGCTGATTAACGCTCACAAACTAAAGGTAGTTCACACTTTCTTTTGAACCATAATCTGATACACAGGCTTAGTACAGCATTACAGGAAGTGACTGTGGCACCGTACCTCAATAATATATCTTCCTAATGCGTGTCCTTGCCTGATTCCTTCTCTTGTTTCTTCCTTCCTTCATGGACAGAACATGGAGGTGGAGCTGAAGAAAGTGGAAGCTCTTAAGGAAGAGTATGAGAGGAAGAACCTTGAGCAGGTAGGACACACACAGACACACACAGATACCATAAACATTCACACAGTAAAACACACACACACTCTCTATGAGCACTGTGTGCTGGTGTGCAGGGCCAGCAGATCCAACAGTTCCGCAGTGAGACCACTTCCCTCCAGAGGGAGCTGCAGCGACCGTCATTCAGCCAGGAGGGGGAGCTAGAGGCAGAGAGGGAGATGAGACTGGCGATGCAGGACAAGTGTCAGGTAAACTAGAAGACCTGCATGAAACGTTAAGGTTGACCGAGCCACAACAAAGATCACACAATAAACTCTCCCAGTCTTCGGGGGTAGGAGACAAGGAAAGGTCAGAAGGAGGAATGACAGCATTGAAGGACACACAGGTGTAAGAGCCAATTCAATTATTTGTCATTTATGTAAATTAATATCAATTGCCTGTTATTTTCTGTACTCTTAATTATTACAGGTTTAAGGTATAATTGTATTTATTTATTTGCTATGTATAAGGTGTATATACTTTTACTTATTTAATTTATGTTTGTCCTATTAAATGTTTGGTATGCTATGCGGCACGCCTCAGCAGTTTTGCCTGGCCACGCCTTCTGCATGAAAGTTCCAGAAAGTTCGACCAGGCTGCGAGGTTAATTGAGGCAAGCTGCATGGAACAATAAATGGTTATTTTACTGCTGAGAACGCACACAAAAAAGGTTGATTTTGAAAGGCTTTATAAACTGAAGTTGTATTAAGGTATTTTTTTGCCATTTTTGTTTCTTGGGCAATAAAACGTGAATGTTTTTCAAGGACTTCTGGCCTAGTGTTTGTCACGCGTACAATCCCATTATGTTGCACCGTACATAGGATCAAGGAATGTGAATTTGGACTTTGCTCCTATAACGGGTCTGGGTCTGCATCTTAAATAAAGCGATGTGTGTATCTGCAGAGGTTGGAGGAGGAGATCCGGAAGCTGCAGGAGGCCAAGGATGAGGCCGAGCAGAAGCTATGGGACGTGAGTCTGGAGTCCCAGCAGGTACGAGGCGAACTCCGCTCTGTCACCCTCCTTCGTTTGAAGGCCTGTTCCAATTCTGCCACTTTTTTTCCCTCATTCATCCTTCGTTTTCCACTCAATGTACACTTTTAGTGGGTTCGCTCGTGGGGAGTGTCGTGTTGCCCCTCCCACCCAAGTACAGACCTAAACATTCATATCCCTTCGGTAGATCTCTGAGAACTTGGAGGAGGCTCACCACTGGTTTCGCTCCAACTTTGACATCCCGAGGACCAGGACTCCGGGGGAGGAACCACAGCAGAGCAGGCTGCGTTCCCCAGGGAGCTCTAAAGACGGCGCACGCACCCCCTCTTCCAGACACCGCAGGAAGGTAGTCATGCTGTGACCACACTTCTAAAAGATCCCACACTTATTCCTGTCTATTTCTAGCTTCTATACAGACATGACTTGGTCGTTTAAGGATTCTTCAACCATTATGT
The DNA here is from genome assembly GCA_903064625.1 of Mallotus villosus. Lineage (NCBI taxonomy): Eukaryota > Metazoa > Chordata > Actinopteri > Osmeriformes > Salangidae > Mallotus > Mallotus villosus. The sequence goes on from CAEFZP010003893.1 coordinate 29,018, forward strand.
CGATTTATTTTGTAAACACAGTGAATTAAATGGGCTTAAAAACACCTAATCAATAATACCACTGAGAACTGCATGCTGCAGTTTACACAGCAAGTGGCAATATTGTGTTAAATATGTGGAGAAGATAAAACTGGTCATTATATTATTAAATATTGAAGTGCTTTCAGATTCCCAGACAGCTTTTGCTGATTGCACGACCCCCACGTTTCTTCTTTTAGAACACAAAATGTTCTGTTTTAAAAAAGCTTTAATGAGGGGAATCAAATGTGTCTGACTCATTTCTGGGGGCGAGAGAGAAACAGACAGAATGTATAATGTGGAGTGTTGAGTTGAGGGGAACTGATAACCAGCATTTTGGACCAAGCCAATACAACCAGCCTGAGAAACACTGCTAATATAGGAACATATCATTAAATGTTATGACTATTGAGCAACCTGCTCTATATTAGTACTAACTAAGTAAGTACTTTTATGTCCATTGGCTACATTACTGTAGTATGTGCATCACTACCAGAAAGCCTGGTGTTTTTCCACCAAATTGGATCCCCTTAATCCTTGTAAAAATGGCGACGGCTGTACAAGGGCTGTGTGTGAGGCACGATTAGTCTGAGCAGAGGGGCGTTGCTGGTTGTGGTGTTTTCCATATTTGCCCAGTGACTGTGTCGGTAGTGGATTGCAGTGTTCTGCTACGGTCGCTAGATTGATAAGCGCCTATTTGGTTGTTGTCCTCATTGCAGCCAGCAAGCGACAGTGTGGAGCCAGACTGGCAGAGATGGACGTCTACCATGCACCGCTGGGAGACCAAGAGAGAGCTGGCACGCATCGCCAGGGGATACAAACCTGGACAGACCAGCACAATGACCCACACTCATACACACACACATGGTCGCACTTTCAGGCATAAACACTCACACATAAAGGACATTGACACTCAGGCAGCACATCATGTCCACAGTGATTGATTTTTTATCTGATTTTGAATTGAACATTGACACAGGTAAATGTTATAGCAGATGTGTTAGCAGCTGTATAGTTGAGAAGTGTTTGTAAACTGTAATACGCCTTCATCATATCAACTGTACAATCTTAATCAACTTCTTCAGATATAATGTCTGCACAAATCTTGTTTTTTGAGTAGTATTTTATTAAAAATATCTATTTTCAATAGAACTGTGTGTGTGCACGTTGTGATTATGGTGTGTGCATGTGTTTGAACATGGAATGTCAAATCATACAGATTATTGTACTCAAGTCTTCTACAATCAGTCCATGTTTGGCTGGTGAGGGGTGGTCTGAGTTCATCAAGCAGGGAAGAGTCACTGCAGTTCTCAACAAGGGTTGTTAAAGTTGTGTATGCCATGTTTCCATTCCTGATAACTGTCATTTTTGGCCTTCTGAAGAAGTTTATACATCTAAGAAGGTCAAATGAACAGAGAGAACAAGCTGGTGAGACTATGTATTATATTTGTTAACCTCAGTGGTACATGATACCACAAAACTCAGACTTAATGCAGCCATATTGTCACAATGAAATCAAGACAAGGGAAAATCTACTAATAGAAAACCTACCTTCACCTTAGAGTCATGCCATTGATTGCCTAATGTGTAATTTGGAGCAACAAAAACTCTTGTGCAGATTTAGTCACAATACCAGATAACTAAAAGAAAAGCATTGCACTTACTCTCTACTACACCATTCATGGTAGTGATGAGAGCAGTCTTGCAAATGAGCTTTGGCTTTGCTAGAGCTGTGTACTCAAGACACAGTGTGG